>JBBIGA010000002.1:18525609-18540970 GCA_037576975.1 Alestes dentex
AGAGAGAGAGACAGAGAGAGAGAGACAGAGAGAGAGAGACAGAGAGAGAGAGACAGAGAGAGAGAGAGAGAGAAAGATAAAACAGAAGAGAGAAAGAACTACCTCAGCAGTCCAAATCCTTTCTTCTTTGTCTTCTTATCAGGCTCTTCAGTGGCCTCCTCTGTTTTCTTCTTCTCTTTTTCCTTCCCTTTGCTTTTCAACTTGTCCTTTTTCTTCCCTTTGGCTTTCTTCTTCTTGTCCTTCTTGCTATCGTCGGCATCCCCGAGGCCCTGGCGTGAGGAGCCGCTGGCTGGGGTGTCCCGGCCTGAGCTCGCCTCAGAGCCCTCATCTGATTGACAAAGGAGGGGGGGTTAATAACAGCTAGATCGATCAAACAGACATACAGCATTCTATCCCACTGGGAAGCTTTCTAACCCATTATCAGGTCCAGCATTTCATTCCTCACTCTCACAGCTACATAACTTGCATACAGCTTCATAGTAGATGCTGAATAATTTATAGCAGTTAATAAATAATAAAGCTTAAGATACTAATCACAGAATAAGCCCGTGGTTAACAACTGCAAGGCGTTAACAACTTAGTTTAAGCAACAGTACAATGACACCTGCTGCCTAGAGGGACAAAAGGAGAGCCAGCAACCTTGAAAAAGGGACAGAACCTCAGCATTATTAAGCTGATCATTGATAGCCAGCAAAATGATCAATTCTCCTTGAAAAATGGGCTAAATGAAGTGAGGAATATAACTGAGTTAAAAAGTATGTGAAAGAAATAAAAATAAACCACAGGAAGAAAGGCAGAAACACTCCCCAAAAAGTCCCTAAAAGACCCACCGACGTCAACATCTGTTACTAGCCTTAATAGTAAAAATGTGAGTGTGTGTGAGAGAGAGAGAGAGACATCTTTTACAGTTGGTCATTTCATCTAATATCTAGAAGTGAATGAAATGACCATTTGTCATACGTGAACACGCCACAGCACAGTGTGAACAGCTCAAAATTCTCTCTCTGTTTTTAACCCATTCACCAAGTGCAGCAGCGGACAGCCAGGAACACAGCGCCCGGGGAGCAGTAAATGGGAACGGTACGACAGGTGCTCAGGGGTGTCTCAGTGGTGCCACTAGCAGTCCTGGGATTCGTACCTAAAACCTTCTGGTTGCACGGGCAATACCCTTACCATTAGGCCACCAGCTGCCCAGACTATAACTAGACTGTAGCCTTATAATATTACCATCGTAATGAACTCACCTCTGTTTGATCTATGAATTAAGCAATGTAACTAAATAAAAAGGCACGTTTCATTACAAAATAGTATATGAATGAGGAATAATAAAAAGTGAGATCACAAAACCACACAATCACAACTAGATAATGACAATGACATTTGAGATATTTTCTACCTACTGCCACGAGCCATCTGCCGTGTCCAGCCCCTAGGAATTATTAAAGTGACAAATTCATGAATGTTTCGGCTAAACCCAGGTGTGGTCATTTAGTCAAGTTATGCTTGTATTATAAAGGTAGCACTGAAGTTAAGAGGCAAACATTATTACCATAAACCAGTCTTTTCTATAAATCTATAAATTCTATAAATGTTCATGTTCCGTTCATGTTCATAGCTCACAGCAGATCATTACATCCTAAACCACACTGACAAGTCTGCGGCAGCTTAATGAAGAGCCGCATCTACGTTGAGAGAAAATTTGAGGATGTATTTACAGAAACCATTTGAGTGACTACCGATGTGAGCAATGTTGGCCTTGTAGCCCCAGTGTTAAACTGGGGATAAAGAATTCAGACTCTAAACAGGTTTGGTTAGCCATCTATGGTTAAGCAGAGAATAGTGTAAATGAGATTTTTTGGCAGATTCCTTTAGGCGTTTCGAGTGTTAGTTATCTACTGGGTTTGCTTGGAGTGTAAGTAGATGAGCTGATAGCTGGTGATGAGTTACTCTTGGTTCTCTCCTGCCCTGATTTCTGTTGGTGGCAGCCTGTGCAGAATAACCGGGTTTAAATTTGTTGCCTGAACGCAAGAGATAAATCTGAAACACAACAGCCCAACGAGGTCTTCCCCGCTGAGCCCTGGTAGACGGACGCATGCGCGCGCAATGCTGAGTTCGAGGGCGAGCCAATTGTACGAGGGCTCTATCCAAGGCCGCGGCGGAGGCAACATCCGCTTCCCTGCGGCCCACGCATGGTGTAAACAAACGCGGAACAGCCGCTTAAATCTGCATGGAAGTGAGAATGGCTGCAAAAAAGAAATAAAAAAATGCAGCGGCATTATTCATAAACACAGCGCATCCTCAAAGGGCCGCTTCAGAGCTCGCCGCGCGCCATCACGCATCCCAACTCGCTTTTGTTCCCATCCGCGCGCCGCCTGCCTATTAATCCACCACACAGCACAGCGAGCGGCGAGCAAAAAGCGAGCGCATACCACTGAAGAGAGAGGGACAAACAGAATGGAAGGAGCAGAAAGAAAGAGAGAGAAAGAGAGGGGGGGGATCTTTTGGATTTAATTCCCACAACAGAACACAAAAACCACTCAAAAAAGAGAAGGAAAAGTCGAAGCACTTTGACAACAGTACTCTGTGAGTATTACCTGCCGTCAGAACGCTTCGATATATCAAAGCTGTAATTGAGCCGTGCGGAGTTCAAAGGGATCCAATGGAAACCGTTTCAAAGCAAACCAAATCCTGCCCTTAATGCTTCTTTTATTTGCTATCCATACTGATGCACGGCGCATGATGAAGCTTTTTTTTTTTTTAAGGCTAAATGGAAGGAGGATTATTAAGAGCTTTTGAGACCTGTACGGTCCTCTGTTATGATCTGTTGTTTCCTCAGTGCATTACTGCAAGTCAATCACACTCCTAATACCACATACATGGATGCCACTGCTGACTCAAGACACACACATGCAACAGTACAGCAGGACAGGACAGCACTGAATGCTCTTCAATCAAATGCATATACAGTAAACCCCCACTTTAACGTGGATCAGCAGTTGCTGTTTCAGTCCAACGTAGATTTTTTCTGAGAACCGAACTAATCATTTTTCGCTGAAGTCCCCACACTAACGCGGAAACTGCACATATCCTCCGCATTTTTTTGCTTTTGTGACGTCTGGGCCTCGTCCGCCACGCCCCCTGCACAAGGATGAGGGGGCGTGACGGACGAAGCCCAGGCGTCTCAGCTTTTTTTGTGGCAGTATATCATTTTTCATACATTTTAGTGCTAAATTATTACGAAAAATAAAATGTACATTAACATAAATCCAGCTACATTTCTATATAAATTTCTATATAAAAAGTAACTATAAATGTTTTGGTACTGACGAGAGAATACAAAGAAAGTGTGTCTTGGGATGCTGAAATACCGCCGGAGATTTACTGTACCAACTATTTGTTAACAAAACTTCTAAATAATTATTCATAAAAGTAAGTAAAGGAGGAATGTCAAGTTGTAAGCATGTGAAAAAATTGTGTAATTATGTACACTTTTTAATTTCATTCACTCTTGCCAAACATTGAATTTGGCTCGAACAAACAATAATTATCAAGCAAACCTGGACATCCTTTACCATCACTCTAGCCTGTTCAAGGTACACATACTATTCCCATTCATTAAAAAAGCTTCTGACACAAAATTTTATTTTGTGACATTCAAGGACATATAGTGTCACTGATATAGAGCACAGCTCATATGACGCACCAAAAGCAGGCGTTTTTGGTAAAAGGTTTTAGAGGGGGAGCTCTAAGTGGGGTACAGAAACACATGGGGGTCTTCTATTACGTATAAAGTGGCCATTCATCCATTTATCAGTACATTTCCCCATTAAAATAGTTCATTTTAACTTTAGCATTTAAACTGGCATAAAATTCAGCAGACCTGGCACAAAAATTCAGTTAGTGAGCTAAAGTGGCTTAAGTTTGCTTCCCATTTTCTGGCTTATTACATTTAAATCCTTCAAATAAATAATAAATAAATAATAACTCAATCAATCAATCAAAATGACGTTTTGAACGTAAGGTACCTTTGCTAGCAAACTGCTGACATTAGCTGAGGGTACCTTAACCCAGCACAACCTCGAACATGAGACATTCTAGTAACTTCAGGATCCCGTATTTTGTCATACTAGTGCAATTCTAACACTGAAGGCTTACATCTTAAAACACACATTTGAAGCAGATTAGCCTTGCATGAGACTGCCTCTCTACTTGGTATGTTGCACTTATCAGAAAATCCTGAATTATTTAACCTAAGCCTAGTATTACCAGAGGACTGTTTTAGCATAATAGCTGCTGTTGAATCAGTCATTAAAGCAAAACCTTATTATGCGCCATATGCTACATGCAGTTTGAGACTGCGTACATGCATTTGTTCATTTGTTGCTAGGTTACCAGGTATTTTTAAACATTTTTCCATTAAAAGCACGACTACGCATCGCTTAAACTGGTTCTGACTAGAATGTAACTAGAAGTTCAGATTTAGCTACAAATTAGGGGAAAAGTTAAAGGTCAGATAAAAGGTAGTAATGGCTCCTCCTCTGTGAGCTAAATATTTTAGTACTTCTAACGATCCCACCCGCATCTCACCCTGGTTTACTAGATAAAGGAGCTGTGACGACTAACCTCAGCGAGCACCAGCCCAACACGCGCAATGTCCTCAACAAAGTCACTTAGACAAGACGGTATTGATTAAATGGAAGGACAGCTCTGTCCTGCCTGTAGATGTGCAGATGTGAGCACATGTACACACAGACAGACACAAACCCACTCGCTGGCTAGAGCATGGATTTATAGCCTTGTTCCCTGGACACGGAAGGATTAGCAGCCCATAGCACGCACGGTAATGAGATGTGAGAGAAACACTATGTGCCTAATTACTGTCCCTTACGCTGCTGTTGTCCTACCATTCGCGTGTACGTGTGTTATGCGTGTATGTGTGTCTGTGAACGAGTGCAAACGATCTCCAGCCATCTCCACATCTTGGTAAACACCAGCTGTGTTCGCACTGAATGCATCGTCAACAAGAGCGAAGCGGGGAAAAAAGGATGCGAGCTGATAATTTGTGTTAATGAGAAAGCTAATTCTGAAAGTTTGTTTTGAAGATATGCACATAATTAGGTCAACTGGAGCTGCATGTTAAGGATGGAGGATGTATAAGGCAGTTCAGATGAACCAGTTTCTGCTCACACACTGACAACGTGAGTCAAGATGACCAGCACACACTGGGAGAAGTTAAACATGTCCAAACGTCGTACAAACGCCACTCCAGTTCATCTCAAAAGTGCTGGCTGGAGCTCTATTGCTTCAGAAAAGGCAGCGCCACAGTCAAATGCCGCGGGGTTTTAGATGATACCTGACACTAGGTGTGGTGACCTTAGGCCAATGGTCCTCAGGGACCCCCAGAAAGTCAAGATTTTTGCTCTAAACCTATTCATAAAATAGAGATAGAGCAGAAATGTGGGATATCTTGAGAGCTCCAGTGACACGCTGCTTCAGGGTCATGTGTGGATGCTCCAGAGGACCAAAAATTTTAATGGGAGATTAAGCGAGGTTTTTGTGCACAAAGGAACATGTGTCAGCAATGTTTGCACCATAAACTAGACAAATCCACTAATGAGTAGGGCGTATGGACATATAGTGCGTGGACATATAGTGCCTCTCTGTCTCTGTATACCTGCTCACTGTCTATTTCCTGTCTGTGAAGTTAAGTTGGTGTGCGGTAGTGGCACATTAAATAACACTGAATCGTGTGTGTGTGTGTTGGTTTAAGGCTGGTGTTTCTCAGCTGTGCTGTGTCTGTCAGTGCCTGCCTGTTTCACACTAACCATAATGAGCAACATCTCTGTTCTGTCACACACTCTCTCTCCCTCTGTCTTTGTCTGTGCTCTATCCGCTCTCAGAGGATGGCCAATTAAAGTGGTGTTAGGAAACAGGAAGCACATGACAGGGACAAAGACGCTCATTTTACTCCCCATTCCTCTCCCCCACTGACATACGATACAGCACAGCCACACACAACATGGCACAGAGACCACACAGCACAGCAGAGTTAGGAGAGGAGAACTGGAGCTCGCAGCTGCACGAAGACGACAAATCACAACATGACATGACACAGCATAACATGGTACAGCATGGCTATAGCGCACAAAGCTGAAGAGGTAACTTACTTCAGTCAGCACGTTAGAGTGAGGTTTATAAGGAAAAAAAGTCCCGTAATACTATGACACTATGGAATATAATTTAGCAATCTAAAGTCATGAAAAGATACATTCACATTACAGGGAGGAGGTGGAGGAAGCACATGCTAGCCTTCATCCTCCCAGCATGATGTATCCAATCTGAGATCTGGATAGACATTCAAAACAAAATGAGACTGGACATATTATAATTCATGTTCACTATTTATCCCCTCACTTTGACTGTAAAAATTAAAAGTGTAGGTCCTATCAGGACAGATGCTAGTTTTTATGAAAGCACATACAGATATTGGAGAGCAGAGAGCAGGAAGAAACATAAAGCACAGACAAATCCATTAAGATGAATCCATAAAGTACAATGAGCAGGGAAAATAACTAAGCAGGAAATACTAGGAGTGAACATTAATTCCACATGACAAACAAAGTGCAGACAAGGCCTATAAATACAGAGCCAGGCAATGAGGAACAGCTAGGAATAATGATTAGTGGAAAGGATTGCACACTAAACCGAGGAGCTAGGGTAACAAGGAGACAGACTGGACACAAAGCAAAGGAGCCTGTCTAGAGAAACTTCACACTAATGACAGTAGGGTTTTCTATCCACCATTTTTAGTGTGAATTTTGAAAATGCATGAAAAAACTTTGAATGGAGAGGAAGAAGAAAAAAGCAATTTGGTTGGACAAGTTGGTTTCTGGATTAAAAATGTTACAGCAGGAATGAGAGTCCTGTGTTCACGTTGTATCTGGCTATAGTGTGGACAAGCGGACGGACGCTGCAGTGGCAGTGGGCAACAGCGGAGTGTGACAGTGACTTCAGCTCATGAAGTGGCCACTGCCTGCTGTGCCCCATGTCTTTAAATTGTTTGTGCTGCAGTCATGTAAACCTGACAGAGAGACATTAAAAAGTGCTTCACAGAGAGCTGATCCCTCCATCACACACAGTGAGTCACACTCACTGCCTGCGGCTCCTTCAGGAATTTGCACCTAACAGCAGCTGATGAAAACACTGATTATGGTGCACTTTCTAACCAGTTTTCACAACATTTGTTTAAAATGTGCATGACGTCTGAACGGAAAACCCATTAGATGCGCACATATCACAAATACGAACAACCCGAACATCTGAAATTGGGAAAGTAGCAGTGGGAACATCTGCAGTGGGAAAGTAGCCTCAGGAGTTTGTTCAAAACACAGAAGCTGTGTCTTACCATCATCATCCTCAGGTGGGCCGTCGTATGATTTATCGATAGCGGCACGGAAGCTCTCGTTGCAACCACGGCCCCTCACCATATGAGGGCGGGGCCTGTGGAAGGGCAGCAGGTCGTTCTTCTGGGCCTCGGTCACAGCAGTCTGCAGACTCTCCAGAGAACTGGACTTCTTCAGGCCCAGGGTAGGACCCAGCTCTGCACCAGAGAACACTAGCAGAGAGAAAAAACTATTTCAGCCTGATTCAGAAGTTTCTGCACTTTCCTTTCTATATATTAAAATGTTACAACAAACACAATTCAGCACAATGTTTTTCAAAAATATACATTTGTATGCAAAAGTCTCTTATACTCTCCATTTAGATCCTCTCTGCTCAACTATTATTAAGCTCTAATATTAGCTGGTTTCCTGTTTATCCTGAGCATTTCAGTCTGAGGCAACCTTCATCTCTCATCATTTATTATTTATTGCCTCTGTCACCCCTTAACTCATAACTCTAATTACTTCTCGCGCTATTGTTGTGCTGTCCAGTGTCGACGCGAGGAAGACGGGTTCTAGCTTTCAACCTTGGTTTCTTCCTCCTGCTCTGATGGAGTTCCTACTTTTCACTGTTGCTTGCTCACAGGGTACTTGAGGTCAGGTTACTGTAAAGCTGCTTTTTCTGTAAAGCTGGCATTTCAGGTAAATATCAGTGCACAATTTCTATTCATTTAACATATCGTAAAAAAGTACAACTATATAAAAATTACACATGCCGAATTTTGTCTGTAGCTGATTTCTTCACTTATAATATCAACAAAAACGTACGGAAATATCGTAATATTCAAACTTTTACACACAACTGCATGTTGTAAATCAGAAAACTGTAGGTAATATCAAGAGTAGAGCACTGCCATCAGACAGCTGGGAAGAATCAGACATGTCCCACGGAGTGTGGAGCTGTCAGCAACCAACTGTCCTAGTTAGCACTGTTTAAAACGTTGCAATACTGGATGTTTTTCCCAATTTTCTCCATATTTTAGTACAATTCCAACCACCAGCTTGGGCTAGTGTGCGCTTGCTCTGATTTACATGAAGTCAGCCACTGCATCCTTTCAAACTTCTGTTGGCGGAATGTCATGTACAACACAGCTCATCTGGAGAACGCAAACTGCCAGTTCTGCTACATCAGCTAGAAGACACTGACTGACAAATGGATGCTGGGGCATAGGCAGCCATTCACAATCTCAAATACCATCACAGTTGTCAAATATCCAGAACATTATTGTCATTATTGCCATTATATCACCCAACCCTCCTCAAACACCACTCAATTTGTAGACTTCCTTTTTATTTCTTTACTGTTTTGATCAAGAACAAACACACTTGTCTCTTAATATGCATGCTGATTAAGGATGTTGGGCCAATAGCTTGAGCATCTCCCTCAGGTACATCAGGTTAATGACAAAGTTAAAAGTTAATAAGAACTGCAGAGCTGAGAATGAGTCAGACAGTGAGAGTGTGAGAGAGTTGTATGAGAATGTAAGACAGGGTTAAGCCCCCCCTCCCAACTCTACCTCGCTCCCCAGACTCTGTAATGCCCTGCTCTTATGAAAATGAGTTTTTAAACACACGCCTCTGCAAGGAGTGATGAATGAGGAGGATGAGGCAGAAAACAGCATCTCCATCCATCAGGACCACCCCTCCACCTCGCTATCCCCCCAATCTCTGCTTGCCTGCAGCCCTCCCCTGCTCGCTCTACATCTGTTGCACCCAAAATCATTAGCTAAAGCGCTGCTTCACCCACGGGGCATGCAGGAGTAAGGAAATCAGCGTATCGACAGGCGCCACGCCCTGCTGGAATTCCAATCAGCCTGTGCTGGACCTCTCTGTTTGCCTAATGGCCGTTTAAATGAAAGAGGAAGCGGGATCAGTCCTTTTAATTTGTATGGCCATGCTCGGTCAGAGCAGAGGACGACAGACATGAGTATGACTTCATTGCTACCTGCAGATACCTCAGTAATGTGAAAGAGCTGAAAACATTCAGACATGGTAAGAAGCGAGACAGACAGGGGTCCCTTTACTCAGCTTTTCACATCTGCATGAACAATAAGCATTCTCTGTCATTTGGTAGGCTGAAAAAAAAAGATAACACAAGCAAAGGTGGGTGTGTTGCAGTGCACATTTAATCATGTCAGATAAAAGAAGATCGCACTAGAGGTTAAATATTTCCAGCATGGTGTCTTTTAAACTAGGGCTTACCGATTAATTCTTATTTCATCAGCAAAGGACAGTACTAGTTCTAGCTCATTTTCCACATTAACCCACCTCAGAGCACATAAAACTGCGCTGATGCTAAAGTGTTTGAATGACAGGACAAAGGAAAAGTAAATGGCACTACAAACATGATGAACCATCTTAAAAATGCAAGCATAACATACTTATCTGAGTACTACTAGTGTCTTGTGAAGGTGATGCTAAACCCAGGAAGTTTGAGCTTCAAACTCATGTTTGGTGAGTTCTGTCAGTGCATGAGGCTTCTTCACAAATACTAACAAATACTTTGTCTGAAATATGTTTTTTATGCCAGCCCTATCTTAATATGTAAAAAATGAAAACTTAAGTGGGATCACTTTTTAAATCAACAATAAACAAAGCATTCAGTTCTGCTTCACCCTAAATATTCTTATGTCCAAATAAAACAGTGAACACTGAGCAGAAGTCGACTGCTGAGGATAACTAAAACAAATGTGCATGGAAAAGGAAGAGCTGTCCCATAGTCTCTAAATGCGGGGTGTTCCAGGTAGGTAGGTAGGTGTGCCTAATAAAGTGGTCAGTAAGAGTAAACTGTTGCACTTAAACCAGTGGCGTACACACACACACACACACACACACACACACACACACACACACACGCTACTACTGGTTCACGAACCAGACAATAACTGATCAGCATTGGTAACCACCTGTGATGCCCTTACTCTACATGACCAAGAGTTTGTGAACACCTGCAGATTGAGTTTCTTCAAATCTCATTTAAATCAGGGTTTTTAAGAAGGAGAAAATCTAAACATGTTCCTTCTATCATCATGGGAAACAGGAGATCTCTGGTGAATAAAATAGAGACCAGCTCGCTGACCAAGGCCCAGCGGGAGTATCGGGAATGCAGTATTATGCGCTTCACTGAGACATGGCAGCAGGAACATATTCTGGATTCTAACTCAACCATCATCGGCTTTTACACTGTCTGCGCCAACAAAGATGGCAGACAGAGTGGTAAAAAGAGAGAAGAGGGGAGAGCAGTGCTTGTGAATAACAGATGGCGTAATCTTGTACATGTTACAGCGAAGGAGCATCTCTGTAGCCCAGATACTAAACTGTTAGCAGTGACTTTATGTCCATGTTATCTGCCGTGGGAGCTCACATGTCATTATTGTTGCTGTTTACGTTATGCCATCTGCTGCTACCGATGTATCCTGTGATGTCAACAACTCTTATCACTAGATTACAAACCCAACACCCAAATACTTCCGTGTCTATTTCTGGAGATTTTAACCACACTTTACATTCTATAATGCTGCGAACATTTTATCAATTTGGCACCAGTCCCATCAGATATAACATAATTTTGGACTTACTGCAAATGTTAAACATATATTTGTTAAAGCATATATTACCACTGCCCTTAACAAATCTGCTGACAATCCTGAGTCCTGCGTCTGGTCTCAAACTGTGTTTTTTTGTGTGTGTCTCAAACTGTGCTTAAAAGTCATTCAGTGCAAGGAAGATTCTGTAGTTGGTGATGGCCTGGATCCTTTGCCACATGCGCCATGTGATCTCTGTGTCCCTGGAATTGGCTGGCCCTTGCTGTTTCCAGGGTTGATTTTATGACTCAATTTGAAGACAGTGCTTCAGGTTCTCAACAGCACTGCACCTCTACAGTCACCCACAGTTTCTGACTGGGGTGGGCGGTGGTGGTCTTGGAAACAGTAACATCATCATTGGGCTTGATGTAGTCAGTCACTGATGCCATGTAGTCTCTAAGATTGATAGAGCCATTGGAGGTTGCAGCCTCCCTAAACAAATCTCAGACAGTGCGCCTAGTCCTGAAAAGCAAAATTATCTTCTGAGGGCCAGGTCTTTGACTACATGAGGACAGCTTGACGCTTCCGATGAGCGGAACACATGCTGGGATTAGCATCAACAGAAATATGGTCTGGGCTCCACCCTCCACACATCAGCAAAGTTATTGTAAGATCCAGCATGTGTGTCCATCTCAATGCAACGGCGACATATTCATTTTAGGGAGTACTGATTTAGGTCTGTCCAGCTGAATGGCGGCATCTAGAACCACTAGACTCCATATTCCACTGGAGTTGGATGTCATCCAGTTTATTGTCCATTGAGCAGACATTTGAGAGCAGAATGTACGGGAGAGTGGACTTGTTGGCCTTTATCCCAGCACAGACCTCCACCAGCTTGCGGCATTTCCGTTTCCTCGCATACCACTTACAATGTCCCAGCTAGCAGAGTCAAACAATACATTTATGCCTGATCAGGGACGCCTGGTCCCAGTATCGGCAGAGATCAAAAGGCTTCTCTAGCAGTCCATCTGGGAGGTCAGTTTCCGGTTGACTGGTTGAAGCAGAGTATGGAGGTGATGGACATAAGCACCAGTTGTGTCAATACATGTGTATGAAAAATTGGTGTGAAAGCTGGGCTATGAAAACAGTTTAAACTGCAATGTCGGACCTGGAGAGGCTGCTTTATGTGACCACACCGCCATCTTCATCATTCTTTATCTTCCCTCTAAATACCTGAGAGTCCACTCTAGACATTAACAAAGAGGGGGTGTACAGGAAGGGACAGATGAGACTCTACTTCTCAGGGAAGCCCAAGTCCTTTCACGTGTGCAGCAAGATGGTGCACATCTTGTAAGAATCCAAGTGTAATATTCTTCACTGCAGTCTGCTGGGGCAGCAGCAGAGCCAGTGACACTAACAAACTAAATCAACTGATTAGGAAGGCTGGTTCTGTGTTAGGGACTCCATCAGCTGGTTTCGGAGAAACAGATGCAACACAAACCTTTACACATCATGGACAACAACATGCATCCTCTCCATGAGCTGCTGGTTGGATAGTGTAGCAGTTTCAGAAGGAGACTTCAGTTCTGCTATGACAGTGAATGCTATGGGAAGTCATTTCTGCCAGCTGCCATCACTCCTCTGACAGTGAGGCCTAAGCTTCCCCCTCACAGCAGGACATGATTCACCAAACCTGTCACTACTACTGTCTGTGTATACTGTATGCATGCATGTGTGTATGCATTCACCTTGTTATATTTAGTGTTCAGTATATTTTACTTGACTGTAAATATATTTATTTTCCCTGCCTCACTGGGTTTGTATTGTGGCTGCTGTAACATTCTGATTTCCCTTTGGGATTAATAAAGTAATCGATGTATCAACCAGTCTGTCAAGCCACATATCATTCAGCCACAGAAGCGTTAGTGACGTCAGGTACTGATGTTAGATTATCTGTCCTGGTTAATCAGCACCACTCCAGCTCACCCTAAAGACATTGCTCAGACCTCCATACTCCAGAGAACTAGGTGCCACTGCTCCACAGCTCAATGCTCGGGGGCTCTACTGACTATGTTCTCCTATAAGGATTATATAAGCACAACTGAATTCCCTTTAACAGTAATGGGGGCACCTTAAAGTATCCAGTTTCACTAATTAGAAGAATTGTCCCTTTTGAACATATAATGCATATCAATTACCCATTCCAACGAGGACCGGTCAATTAGCTGATTAGTTGGATCAGGTGTCCTGAGAGCTGGTAGAGCACCTGATATGGCAGAAAATAGAAATAGCAAATAGTAGTGTACCTTAAAAACGATTACCCAGTGTATGCAGAAGGCTTCTGCTTGCTTTTAACTAATCAGTAAATAACTGCTTCTCTAAAGGACACTTAACATGAGAAATAAATCCTTAATGTTCTTTTCTACATTTGAACATGTCTAAAATATACGTTGAATATATATATATATACAAGAGCTGTGGCTCTGTGGGACTTTCAATGGAAAAAAGCCTAGCTGACAAGGTGAGTGACAGTGAAAGAGAATGTAAGTGAAGGAAAATGAAGGGAGGAAAGAAGGACGTAGGTGCTGCTGGACTCCTGAGAGTTGGTGGCCTGTGGTGCTGGTGCTGGGGGATGGAGAACATGATTTGTGTGAAATGAAGGTTATAAATAGCAGGCCGCTGCTGCTGCTGCATGACACAGTTGAGGAAAGAAGGGAAAAAAAGCTCTTTTTGCGAGCAGAATTCCTGTCACAAATGTAATTACTGCTGTCCAGTGACTGGGTGATAGAATTAAGCAGCTTTAGAGCTGCTAGTCCATGAACAACTATGGTGCAGGCTGGGCTCCAAGGAGGCACCATGCACGCCAGTAAGGGCAGGCGATATGATGACACATTATGATTTTCAGAGTAATTTCTGTCATGCTACTGGTTCATGGGGCAGGGGGTGGTCCTCCTTAAAAAATACATGTAGTTCAGCGTGAGCCTTCCTCATAACTTCTGAGTGTGATAACCAGGCTCTCAAAGCATCAAATCATCTCGGATACATGGGGTTCCCAAATAAAACACAGATTCTGATGCAGAAGCAGTTAATAAATCAATGTCAAGTTATTTGCTCTTCATTACTAAGCTCTTCTGAGGGATAAACAGTCACAACATTAGTAACAAATCTGTGAGTGATAAACATCGTAAGTGTTATTTTTTTATTACCGTTCCCATGTTTGCTTAAAAATGAAAATGCAAAGTACCCTAAGCATGCTTAAATGGTCGCCTAGTAGCTAGTCTTTCTCTTTCTTCACTAAGGATTTCCAGCGTTTTCTTGCATAGCACAGCATTTTTAAAATCAAATTACGCTTTTTAAGAATATGATGAAAGAAATGCCACTCTAAGATCTCAATCTGTTTTTTTTCCCCCTGAAGTAGTTTAAGATTTCATGCATGCATTCAGTTAACATTATCTTGTAAGATTCAATTTCTTTTCTTCTTCAGTTTCTTCAGTGACGGCAGGACATTATATTCTGAAGTGTATTGGTATCTGGTAGAATTCTTTATTTCCTCTATCTACACTGTGTTTTCTAGGGAACTCCTTGAGACCGATAATTAACTATTCTATGGGATTAACTACATCTAACTTAGGTTAAGAGGCCGAAAGAGTCAAATAAGTTTTGAGATATTTTCACATTTTTATTTACATATTTCTTCTCCAATATATTAAACTCTGCTAATAAATGGTAATCATGCATGAAAACTTGTAGAAATGGGTCATGTTCAAGTTTGTTCCATGCAGATGTTAGAAAATCAATAAAACATACAATTTGGCCACAGCTACCCAGTTGCCCAACTGTACAGTTTCAATTATGCCACTGGTTTTCAAATCTTACAGCTTGTTTTTGTAAACACTGAATTTGACAACATCTCAGATTTACAGCCTATTTTAAATGAGTTCAGTGCATGTCTCTGAAAACCTCAGAAAAAGATGAATATTTGTGCTATGTCACTCTTTCTTACAAGCCAGTGTGTAGGCAAACTTTTGGGAAAGTTGCACTAACAAGCACTGCAGTGTGTGTTCATGTTCCTGTCCATGTGGTACAACGGTTTCATGATTTCGTGATGTAAAGGCCATGAGATAATACAGGCAGGGAGGATTTTTTAGAAAGCTTCACCTTCAGTGTGTATCAGGGTGTGAGTGTGGTGTATCACAAAGGTGTTATGTCTGGTGGTTTTGCGTGTGTTTAAAGGAAGCCTATTAAGAATGTGGCAAAACATGTGACACCTGCTACTGGAGAAGGACCTACCAGCTACATCACTGCGCTCGCGGCAGTCAAGATATGAGAGAGAGAGAGAGAGAGAGAGAGAGAGAGAGAGAGAGAGAGAGAGAGAGAGAGAGAGAGAGAGAGAGA
>JBBIGA010000002.1:18553528-18565233 GCA_037576975.1 Alestes dentex
ACACACACACACACACACACACACACACACACACACACACACACACACACACACACACACACACACACACTTCTCAAAGGAAAACTCACTGCACTTCAGCAACCGTCCTCTCTGGACACAGCTTTCCTGTTATTCCATTTAAATCTGGGCTTTCCCTTCAATAAAAACTGGGTAATGATGTTTTCCAGTGTTACCAAATCTAATTCTGCACATTCCACAAGGAGAAGTGGAAACAATACAAAAATAGGTCAATGAATAATGTAGGCATTAACTTCCCGGTAACAGCGTGCTCTCATCGACCGCTTGTGTTTCTAACCTGCTGGTGAAAAGAAAAGCTCAAGAGCATAACACACTTTGGCCTTGGACCCCCACACACACATGAAAGACTACAATTTAGGACAGATTAAAAGAAATGATCAAAAGAACTCAAGAAAAGAAGACAACCAAAAAGAACTCACTTCAGAGTTTTCATATAGATGACTAAAGCATTCTTTCAAGTAGTTTTATTTTTAAGTATCTGCACACATTTTATCTGCTCATGTAGTGCTCAGTAACAGACTACGTAGTGGTTATTAAAGAACCACATTCACAGAATAAGGCTCTAATTAATACACAGTAGATAAAGAGAAACTGTACATTTCTATTAAAATAAAATGTTTGCAGTTTGTCCCAAATTTTAATAACAAAGAGACCACATTTCAAATGGTCTGTTTGTTATGGTTCTATGGTTCAAAATACTTGGAGTAAAATGATGCTACATTAACCTCCACTTGAACATTAAAACTGTTTATTAATTCTCCTGTCATTTCTTTTGCAGATATGAGGTTTTGCTCTGACAGTGATATGGTATTTATTCGATCACACAAACTTAAGATAGTCAGCAAGTACTGGCACTGATTTTAACCTGTTGTTATTCCAAGTAAGTGCAATAATGAGCTGGAGATGACTCCTAATCACCATATTCCTAAATGGCTTTCTGTGTATTAAGTTTGAATATTAGAGTGAGAGTGAGAGTGAGAGAGAAAGAGAGGGCACTAAAAAAAAGAGACAGTGTGAGTAATGAAACCCAATCAGTTGTGTGTAGCTGTGCTCCTAGTGGAACATCACATCGCAGGAACGAAATGTGAAAAACTAATGAAGTGTAATTGAAATTCTGCTGCATCCAGTGCTTTAGCAGAGTGAAATATTCCTCACTCTGTGCGAAATGGGAAAAAAAGGAGAGCTAATAGGGTCATCCTTAGCTAATATCTTAGAATGTGCTGCAGTGTTCAATTTCCATGGTGCGCATTCAATTTTTAGAGCCATCTCACCCATCAAATCCTTACAGGAAATGACTCGCAGGAGGCGACATTTCATTTCGCTTTTGCTCTGCCTTCCCTCCCTCGGAGGCAATGGCCCGGTGGGTTCTCCTCCTCTCTCCTTCGCTCCATCTCTCCCTCCCTCCCTCCACATCTCTCTCATCTCATCTGCACCTACAGAACCTCTCTAATCTCAGCCCTTGCTCTCATTACTCCATCTTACCCTGCTCTGTCCAGAGGGAGGCAAGGTGGCACCTGACTATCTCTCAAATCCCCTCTAAGGCTCTAGAGACGCCCTTAAAAAAAAAAAAGCAGGGCCAAGTCTAATGGGTTACTCTGTGCCCTGTTGTCGGCCTTTGCATCCTGCTAATCAAGAGTTTTCTAGAAGGCCTTTGGGACAATTCACGCCATCGGTGCTTACCAAGTCACAGTAGACTTGCCTAGTGCTTAAAGTGTTTTACAGCGCAGCAGCCATGCTTGGAAGAAGAATAGACTTCAGAGAAGGAAAACTCTGATGATGACTTGAGCTGACCTATTCTCTCGGCAGTGAAACAAACAAAACACACCACCAAGCTTTTCTTTTGGTTTTGAAAATAGCTCAGTCATTCTATTTTGACCAAAAATGACAGGCTTACTTCACTGAATATTAATAGAATTGGCTTCAACATGCCGAATCTGACGTAGATGAATCACCATCAACGGATCAGTGCATAAGAACGCTCCGATGCATTTTTGCAGCATTCAAATAAGCACTGCCCAACTTTGGTTAAAATGACAAGCGTACAAATTGTGTTTATTTAACAATCTATCTATCTATCTATCTATTTATTTATTTATAATAAACTATGACATATTTCTATAGCAAAATCTTGTATATTACATTATGTGTAAATGACATGTATGTAACATGTATGCCACAAAGTCCAGCGCAACACAGACGCTCAGTTCATCATTTATGAACAAGTCCACTACCGAGGACACTGATTAGTCACTCAATCATTACTCAAAAGCAACACTGGGATAAATAAGTGACTGGACTGATTTATCAGTCTATTCAGGTTTCAGCAGGGCTCAGTAACACAGAGATAAATAACAGATTACACAGATTTATCAGTCTACTGAGGCTTTAGCAGGGTTCAATAACACTGAAATAAATAACTGATTATCACATTGATTACCTACTTAGGCTTCAGCACGACCTTCAGAGTTTGAAAAGAAGCCATTTGTTCAGTTCCTCTTTAAAGTCCATCTAACAAATGTGCAACATGCCGTGTACTGACTTTCAAATAGTTACTAAACAAGCACTGATACTTTCTTTCAGAGATCGCATGCTGTTTCACGCTTTTTATTATCTATGAAGTTTTTAAAAATATTCTCTTAAGATCTATATAATTATGATAAACAACATTACTACTATTAACTACAATTTAGTTCAAATGTAACTACATTGTGAATGCTGCATTTGTTACTGCCAGATCACAGTCCTTCATTTCTATATTCTTAATTCTTCATTCTCCAAATACTTGTATTCCATTACATCCTAACATTGCTCCTAATGAACTTTAAATCTGTAAAGCAAAGGTAGCAATCTTGTAATCCCATATAAGGAATCCAGGAATCAGGAATATAGGGAATTATAGTTACTACAGAGCCTCATTCATTAAATCACTGGATAAAATAGACAGCACATAGAAGATCCAGCCTACCATTAGGCCAAACATATACATGTCACTATGTCACAAAATATTCACAGTAACGACGACTGTTTTTCTTTCAGCATAAAGATCATCATAAGATGGCAAAATAAGTATCACTTTGGACGCTTTCAGTTATCAGGACCGTTCGTCGATTTAGCACTCTTTGTTTTGAATGCTTTATGGCACACTTTCACAAAAAGGCTTCCAAAGCACAAACAGGAACAAAGCCATTAACCGGATAGTAAACTTAAATCTCCTCTACAGGTTTATATGCAGTGTAATATATGCATGCCTGCAGGGATCCCCCCCAGAGAGAAGGCTAGGGGCACAGCTCACCCGACTCTTTTTAAAGTGCCCATGCCAAAGTAAATACGAGCACGCTGCCAAAAAATTCAATTAAAACACAATTTAAACATTCTATTATTCATGAACTATGGAAGGTTTTCTTTTTTTTTTTAACTGGTTATGTATTATTAATATCATAGCGCTCATATTGAAGACATCCAATTTCATACCCCCGTACTGAATCAAATTACATTTGGTTTTAAAGCAGCACGAAATTGGAATGCGGGACCGATTCTGCTGCCCATTGTGTCGCCCTCCATAGCGACAGCCACCCCGGTCACCAGAGAGCCGCCCTATCGGTCCTCTATTAAATAAAGAGCCCTAATACATTCACAAATGTTTGTTAAAACGCCATCATGTGACACAGATTTGGTTTGCGTTCGCATGTGATGCATCTGGGAAAGAGGGCCCGTTATTAGATTTTTGAGACGAGATTTGAACGCGAAACACAGATTAATTGCATTACGCCGAGGATGAGCATTGATCTGTTTCCTAACGTGCACTTAGTCCAGTCAGTAGCCATTTCATATCAAAAAGAGATTACTGGGGCAACCTGAGTGCTTCTGGATTCCTATTCTCTCTGGGGATTCAAAAACGAGGAGAACTTTCAGAGAGAGATGTGTATAAGAGTTCACATTTACAGGTGCAGGAGTAACACAGAAAATATACTGACAGTACAGATTCACAGGGGTAGGGAGGTTTCTTGAGTGTAAAGACTACTTTTTTTTTTAAAACATGTTTATCACAAAAAGGGGCACTTACGAGCATGTAAGGAGAAGAAACACTACATATCCAAAAGTATTTAGACATTTATTTAAATTCAGCTGCTTTAAGTAATGGGCTGGGATGATGGGGCTCCACTGAGTTTATAGTTTGGAATGAGTTGGGAGTGGTGGTTGTGAACCAAAACTAATCATCTAACCTAAGAACCTGATCTCACTAATGTTCTGGTGGCTAAATGTCAGCAAATTCTCATAGCAATGTCCCAATAAAGCCTTTCCAGAATAGGGGCCGTTACTTCATTTAAGGGGAGGGACTTCCCATTAACAGCCTTGATTTAGGAAGAAACATTGGAAAAGCAGGTATCCACAAACTTTTGGACATAAGGTAAAGGTAAAGGGGCATTTGGCATCCTTATCCAGAGCAGTTTACAAGCATTAGTTACAGGGACAGTACCCCTGGAGCAACTAAGGGTTAAGTGTCTTGCTGAAGGACACAATGGTAGAAAGTGGGGGGTTTGAACCTGCAACTTTGTGGTCATCAGTTTCACAGGCAAGTGTTTTACCCACTAGGCTCCAACCACTCCTGTACTGTGGAAGCAGGTACACAGTGATATACTGTGTACAACAATAGTAAATATTAGTCAGTGCTTGAGGTTTATATAAAGTCATGTTACTCCAGTTGTTCTCAACATCACAGTCAGTATGGATGTACTCTTTTGTTCACAAGGTAAATGTCTTACCCAGGTCCATGCTCTTGGAAGACTTCACATGATGACGTTCAATCGAACCATGAGAACTTGTTGGAGTCAGAGGGCCTTCAGGAGAGCGAGGGCCTGAATCCCACTCCAAGCTGACACAAAACACAAACAGAGCATTGAGGGTAATTTGAGGGTAACCAACAACATGTGCATAATTAAATAATTCATAATTTATGTATTGTTAAAAGCTGTAGTCAGTGGTGATAGGAACCAGGGATTTTGATGTGTACAGAACAATTTTATTTACAATCCACAACCACCAGTCAACCTATATGTGTCATCTCCACTCATATGTAATGCTGGTGAGGATAAATTAGCAAAATAATTATTCTTTGTGAGCTAATTGTCCTGGCAACACCCTGCATGCTTCTTTCTACCATAAAAAGTGTGTTTTAGTTATCTACACTTTATTGAGAAACAGTGTCTTTGTGAAGTAGAATAATTACACATTGCTGGTTCCTATTACCCAAATGCAAGCTTTTCTAGAATGAAGTATTTGATATTAAACCAATGAACTGAGTTTGTTTAGGAGCCTCATTCTCCTCCTTGTGCCTCATCTAATGGCAAACTGTACATTCATCAACAACAAAGCCAGATATATTGAGAAGATATTTTTGTTTTCAAATCTATATACACTGAAGAGCCACAACATTAAGACCACTGGCAGGTGAATAACACTGATTACCTCATTACAAGGGCACTCGACGAGGAGTAGGATATAATGGGCAGTGAACAGACCGTTCTTGAAGTTTATGTGTTGGAGGCAGGAAAAAATGGGCAAGTGCAAGTATGACTCTGACAAGCACTATATTGTGGTGCACAATATAGTGCTTGTCAGAACATCTCCAAAACGGCAGGTCTCGTGTAGTGTTACTCATATGCAGTGGTTAGTACCTACCAAAAGTGGTCCAAGGAAGGGTAACCAGTGAATTAGTGACTGAACCACAGGTCCACAAGGCTCACGGAAGTGCATGGGAAGATCAGGCTAGACCAGGGGTCAGCACCCTTTTTAAACTGAGAGCTACTTCACAGGTACTGAGCCACATGAAGGGCTACCAGTTTGATGCACTTAAAAGAGAGTTTACCTAAGTCACCTAAACTTCATGTATAATAAACGTTTTAAAATTTTAGATATTGTCATTTTCAAATCTATATCAATGCCAATGCGGAAGAATAGCAACAGGATCAAATTAAATGTTAGACGCTACACTAGTGCTATTTTTAGAACAGGTCCGCGGGCTACTCATGTGGTCCTTGCAGGCACCATGTTGGTGACCCATGGGCTAGACCCTCTGGTCTGAACCCACAGAAGAGCTACTATAGCACACATTGCTGAGAAAGTTAATGCTGACTGTGACAGAAAGGTGTCAGAACACACAGGTGTGTCTCACAGCTTGGGATTGCCTATGCTGACACATCCACCACAGAGAGCACTCGCAATGGACATGTGGGAATCAGAACATGGGGCGATGGATGTTTTCTTGACAACTGGGTGTGTGCTTTGCTCAGCTAGGGAAAAGATGGCACCAGGATGCAGCATGGGAAAAAGACAAGCTGGCGGCGGCAGTGTGATACTCTGGACAGTGTTCTGCTGGCAAACTTTGTGTCCTGACATTCATGTGGATGTTACTTTGACACATAACACACACCTAAACATTGTTGCAGACCAAGTACACCCCTTCATGACAACATGGGCCCTGTCAAATTGCAATGGTTTTTCAGGAATAGTTTGAGGAACAAACTAAAGGGACTTGGCCTTGAACTTCCAATCCAGATTTCAATCCAGTCGAGGATTTGTGGGACATGCTGGACAAACTAGCCCTATCCATGGAGGCCCCACCGCTCAACTTACAGGACTTATAGGACCTGCTGGAAATGTCTGTGCTAGCACAAAGCACACCTTCAGAGAGCTTGTGTCTCAATTGGTCAAAGCTGTTCTGGTAGCAAAAGGGAGACCTACACACCATTAGGCAGGTGGTTTTAATGTTATGGCTGATCAGTGCATAGAATCCTTTAGAATTACAGACATTGCTGGTAAAGATGAGCAAAAAGTCGAGAAAAACGCCATCCAGCTTTGATTAGACAAAATGATACCAATTTCCAATTACTTTACATTCAAGAGGGCACCTTCTTTATACACTGCACACACATCAAAACACAAAAAATTACCTCTGATGGGGGTGATGGTTCAAGACTCCATTCAAGCCTCTGTCTTGCCTGAAAGGACTCAAGGCTTCATCTCCCCCATAACCTCCATTTGAAACTGTTAAAGAAAAGGCAAAGCCGAGAGAGTGAGAAAAAACATCATTAGAGTCATTTGGCGATGTGTGTGAGGAACATTATGCAGTCTAATTCAAGCGAAGGCCGCTGGGGTCAGAGAGAGAGTGCAGCAAAGGGTGACAGTGTGTCTGTTGTCCAGAGACAGACGGACACAAAGACGGGGCCTATTAACAGCTCAGAAACACTGAAATCGCCACTCTCGATTTAATGATCTTTCAGTGTGTGGCTAATGGCACCAGCGCTGGGGATGACCTGGATTTAACTGGTTTTAGGCTTCGTTAGGATAGTGTGTTTGTGTGTGTTGGTACAAGAGCTGCATTCAGAAAGCTGGTATAGTAAGAAACGTAATTATGGAAGAGTAATAAATGAGAACATTTAATTCTGTTTTGCACTGGAGCAGTAAGACTAACCCACATTTCTAGCATTGTGCAAACTGCATGCCAATTATTACACATTTGCTTCAAACTGCTTTGAGTTAAAGAGGGATCTCAGACAGGCTTGCTTAGGCTGAATTTAGTCTGTACAATTATCCACTTTTAGAAACCTGTCAGTCTGAAGTCAAGACACATGACGGCCAGTGTAAGCAAGTCTATTCTCTGTCTACTTTCATTCAAGGGTGTGATGAGTTCGCAGTTATATTAGTCGCATGATGTTAGTCAGAGGGGTATAAGTGTCCAATCCTCGCTATCTATATTTGCCTTGTATCTTGGGTGCAAAACGAAAGGAGCACATCTCTGACACCAAATATTCCTCGCCTGAACACATGTGGGATAAGGGGAGAACTGTGCAAATTTGAATCTTTGCTGAACTATGGCTTTAACAGTGGGGAGAATGACATAGAGTAAAGCAGCTAAGAGAATGACACAAAGGCTGTGTGCTCAGCTTGAGTCACATTTGCCTAAACTGATTATCACCAACTGTTACATTCCACCCAGCACCAGGGGGACCATCCACCTCCTGGCCCTACTCATCCTCTTCTCAATCACACTAAACAAAGACACACCAGTATGCAAAATCTGCTTAGAACGCGTATGTGTGCACGCGCCTCTGTTTCACTCATGATCACAGCATGATCTAAGAGATTCGAAAAGACCCGAATCTGAGGTTGCGCACAGTGCCAGCTACAGATGACAAAATAATAGTTACATATTCAGTGCAGGACTCAACCCAATGCAGGGGGTCTTTGTCTGGAGATCAGTAACACAAACATGACAACAAATATTGTAAATTCTCAGTTAGCGAATCTTCCACATTAAGGGACACACTGATACGGTAAAGTCACTTTCAGTGGAGATGTTTGATGAGTGCAGAGTACAGCCACTCTCGATGTCTGCAAGTCTCTGCCCTCTATATATACAAATAGATATTACAGGGTAGTTGGCAAAAGTGTGTGCAGAATACTTAACCACACAGAATTAGAAAAACACCACAGTCAAACTGGCTAAGAAATCATGGGCATCAGCAGAAAAAGAGCACGTACACGAATATGTGTACACCTCACAACGTTCAGCAGTGACTGTCCCTTTAAGCTGAGTATTCAACTCAGAGCAGGCGTAAAGAGAGTGCAGAAAACTTGCAAAGTAGCAGTGGCACAGTGTGCTGTCTGGAGATGTGTGGAGTGGAGTGTGTGGCAGGGAGAGCGGTCTCCTCTCTGTCTGCGTGATGGAGAGGCTGTTTTGGCACAGTGGGGCTGGAAAGTGAGCCTGACAAACGAATAGATCAGCAGGCTCCGCATAGGCAAACCAGTCATCATTACTCATGATCCTGCACAGCGATGACTGTTTATTAGTATTAGTACATATCTCATCTGTTTGTGTGGCAGAGGGCGAGGATGATTCATCATCTACACGCAGGCACGCTGACACACACGCGCACTAAACTTTCGCTAAAGATGAACCGATGTTAAAGTGAGGGAAACAAAGCGGCTCTTCAAACTACTGTGTATTCCAAACACATGCAGCCACACACGCGCGCACACACACGCAGAGTTATTTATCAGCTAAAGTGTGGAATAGCAGGGGCGAAATAAGACATTTCCTCTGAAGATGATGGATCAATGGCTCTCTGAGCTGAAGCAGGGTTATTAATCCTAAACCACTGCTACCAAACCTTTACCAAGCCACAGCACAGTAAAGCAGGTCCTTATCAGAGACATCCCCCCACACAAAACTCTGTTTCTTCTGATGACGCGTGTGTAATTCTTCTACGATGGCGAACAAATGGGTCAAGACCATCTGTATCTAAGGTGATGTGCGAACTGTACGGCTAATAACTGTGTACAACTCAAAGCACATCATATCTTTGCAGAATACTACAAAATTAAGGATTATTCAGTACTCAGCCGGTGGCCCAAGAATCATCGGTACCAGAGTTGCAATAACAGTTTAACTGGTTGGTAGTTTAACTACTGAATGTAATCAATATTATTATAGTGTTTAAAGGCACAAACTCATTTTGTCATTCTGAATACATGTGGGCCTGTTTTGGCCCTGAAAGATTTTTACTTGATGTAATGGAGTCAAAAATGGAAGAAAAAAAAAAAAAAAAACTTTCAATGGAGGTGTAAACACAAAAAAAGCCTTTGACAGCTACATAAAGCACAGATTAATCAAGACTGGAGATGTTTGATGTTTTTTTCTGAACAAGTACCTGAACACTCATTCTTAATACATGTTCTTAAAAAGCAATAAGATTTTTTTTTAAAAACACAATTTTCCATTTTTGCACGTTTAGACATGACATGTTATTATGGATATAAAAAAGATACGGAGAGATATGCTGTGACGTTCTGCCAGAAAAGGAGACAGAGGAGTCTGACTGGATTCCTGCTCATTTAAACAGCAGCGGTAATACAGATGGAGGTGCTGGAGAAAGATGGAGGTGTATATTTTCCAACATTTTTGATTAGAGCCGTGTATTTTCACAGGCATTTTAGAGAGTAGCTTAGAAAGACAAGTTCATGTTCCATTGCTAACTTACCATACCAACTTAGGAGTCCAAGCTCAGTTCAATCATTGACGGACGAACTTTGACAAGACTGATGTGTTGGTCATTCATTCCAATGTTTCATACCACACTGTTATACAGCTGATCATATTTAATTGGAATCTGTTGAATAAATTAGCCTGCCTGTTGCTCTGTCTCCGCCTCCCAGCTCCATGGTGGCTAAACAAGTGACCAAGCACACTGCTTCCTCACTTAAATGCCTTCAACAGTCAAAGCTAGACTTCTGAACATCCATATCTCTTTATTGAAACCTTGTTTGTATTTTAATTTTTGTATTTAAACATCTCTTGCGTCAGTCTTTCAAAAAAAAAAAAATCGAGATGAATTTGGCTGTGTTCAGGGTCAAGCTAATATCACATGGGACTTTCACGAATTAAATATCTATTGCTAAATACTGCCTTTTTTTTATTGATTTAAACAAATGTTCTATTTAAAACAGTGATAAATAGGCCTCTAACTCTGAAAGTGATGATTCACAAGTTCAAAAAGGGTCTAAAGGGTAAAGCAAAAACATAGCTTCTGTATACTAAATAAAGAACATAATGTATATTCATATTTTTGGCCAGCCCTAGCCAAATCTTTTGAGTATTATGCAAGAAGAAGTGAACAAGGCCACGAAGTCATCTAATTATGTGTGCTGCGGCAGATCCCACCCACCGCTCCCCCATCAGCAGTGGTTTGGTCCCTATACTTAAAAAGGTTGGGCACCCACAATTGATGCTATATATGTTACAAACCAGGGGATGTTGCTAAAATGTAGTTCAAAAAGCAGCATGTGAAAAAACTCCATCTGCTCAGTGAAGGTTAGAAAAGGTGTATAAAGCCGTGCCCAGATGAAGAGCTAAAAGCAGGCTCTTCCAGAAATAGACACGTCCATGCATCCATATCTACCCACGCCACAGAGCCCACCACCGTTTCTGGCCCACTTATATATTGGCTTGTAATAATTACACAGCTCTCCTGAGGAAAGCTCCTTCAAATGAGAGCACATCATGCATAAATATATAAGCAGTCATTAGCTTTCTTTTACAGCTCAACCGGCTAACTGTAAACGTCTTTGCTCAGACTTTATTAGCCCAAATGGCTAAAACATGCACGGGGGGGGGGGGACTACTGCAACTCTCTTGAAGAGAGCATTATGCATTTCAAATAGTTTGTTATTCTACATGTTAAATAGCCCACATTATCGCGGCGTACGTGCAAACATGCAAAAAAAATAAAATTCATAAGATTAACATAATGATCTCAAGGTCAGCAGGGAGAAATAAAGAGAAAGCGCATACGGTAAACACAGCACAGCTCTTATTGTTCCTTTATTCAGTAAAAGGTCATACCTTGAGTCATTCCCAGCTGCCTTGGAAGCGGAGAAGGAAAGTGAGAATGTTAGGAAAAGCATAACATTAAACATACACAAATAACTGTGGTTGTGACAGTAAAAAAGACAAGTGATTTGGTGAAACTGCACTGGCGTGATGTTGCTTATTACTATTCGCAACAAATATAAATGAGGTAAAGTGTATAGCAAGAAAACACACACACACACACACACACACACACACACACACACACACACACACACACACACACACACACACACAC
>JBBIGA010000002.1:18565333-18576889 GCA_037576975.1 Alestes dentex
CACACACACACACACACACACACACACACACACACACACACACACACACACACACACACACACACACCACCCCCCCCCTCAGGAAATGCAGCAGCACAGAGCTCCATCTGAACCCTCTTTCTAGAGCTGCTAAATCCTGGAGGAGATGGGCCCCTCTTTCATGTTCAACTGATGGGATGGTCCACATGACAGGCTACACACACAGATGTTTTACATGAAAAGAATCGCAAATGCGCCCTAATTCTCCGGCGGGTTGAACATGCAGCTAGAGAGACAGAGGCGGAAAGGGAATCTTTCGAGGTAGAGTAGAGAGAGACAGTGTGAACCAGCTTGTACGACACACTCACTGTATTGGTCTTGACATATTAACGCATTCCCAGCACCACACTGCTACAGACAGGCATATTAGCATCTGGCAGCAGCACCAAAGCAAAGGGACTCAAACAGAGCTTGGGTGATGTGTGTAGGGTAAAAAGCTCTGTGATGAATGGTAATTGCAGCAGAAAATACAATGATGTATTGTATTACAGTGTACCTATCTCACTTGATGTCAACGGTTTTTGCTCAGGTGGAAAAATAATAAAGCTGTTTCTGGATTTAAAAGAGACCTTGAGCACCTTTTGACTGTAATTAATTGCAGAAAAGCATTCATAAAAAATGTGGAATTAAATTTGGTCTGAAAATTTGGTCTTGCTTTATGCTGTGCTGAGCAGAGAAAACAGCCATCACTCACCCACAGATCGCTCATAGATGCTGTTCATCGCCATGGGCGGCTGAAGCTGGCCGTCTGATTGGCTGAGCAGTCCAGCTTGCCCCACACAGCTGTCAAAGGATCGATTGAGAATTTTCCGTGTGTCTAGAAACTCCTGGAAGAGAGGGCAGACAGAAAACACAGTCACTGTATGTGAACTGATCATGTGAATTACAGAGAAGGAAGAACTAAACACTTTCCAACAGTGAACAACACACAACTACATCAGTATTCACAAAGCACAAGCGCAATGGCTAGGATGGGTGGCCAAGGAGGGCAATGCTGCTCGCAACAAGACCTAAAATACCCAGTACAGAGGTAAAAAAAAAAGTCTACAGGATCAGGTCATTGAAAAGTCCTTTTTTCTGATTAGTGCAGTCGTCAGCGGCAGAAGGAAATGCACAGATTCGACTGATTTCCCGCCACTTTCTCAGAGGGAGGGAGGAGACAGAGAGAGAAAAGCAATTTCATTATCCTGCCCTAGGGTCTAGGCACATGGTGAAATATGTTAATACGATTGGCAGATTCAAAATGCTGGAGAGACAATCACAGTGCAACCCGTCAAATGTGTCTTCTAATGGCTTGTACAGACAGTGAGCAAGCTGCCTGCCATTGGTTAAATGGGGACCATTAGGAAACCAAACTGAGGGCATATATATTTAAATCAAGGGTGTGTTTAATATGTGTCTGACACTGGCAGGAAAAGATGGGTCTTCTATTTCCAGTATAGTGCGTGTGTGTCCAAGTGTGTGTGTGTGCGTGTGTGTGTCTGTGTGTATGTGTGTGAGTGAAGAGACTGGGCAACACAACAGAGGGCTGCTCTCCAAGTCTTTGAGGCAGAGTAGGCACTTTATTCTTAGAAGGGAAGGAGATGCAATGGTTCTTTTATTTGCCATTTAAGAGCATCCTGTTTTCTTATATCTGATTGGCAGAGCCGCGTGTGTGGTAACAGGGGTTTGCCCAGAGCCTCTGGAGGAAAAATATGACTTAAATAAGTGGATTTGGTTGAAGATCAGGCGCGGAAAACACAAGAAATCCCAGCACATGCCCTGCATCTAACATGGAAACTTAAAAGAAGGATTGTAATCACTACTAAACTTGTTCTCCAGTGTGATCTAGAGCTTCATATACGTACACAGACCCAACTGTCATGTTACATTTTGCCTCATCTGGTACACAGAAGATACAGTGCCTTGCAAAAGTATTCATTCCCTTTAGTGTTTGATCTGGTCCAACCAATTAACTTCAGAGGTGACATAATTAGTTGGTCTGGGTCAATCTGCATGCAATTAAAGTGTCACATGATCTATCACACGGTGTCTGAATAAACAGACCTGTTCTGAAAGATCCCTAACTCTGCAACATGAAGACCAAGCAGCATTCTAAACAGGTCAAAAAACATTGTGGAGAAATATAGATAATTTAAAATTGGGTTATTTAAAAACAAACAAAAAACATTTACCACAGAACACCACTAAATGCATTATAACAAAACGGAAATAATATGTCACCGATACAATCCTGACAAGAGAAAGCCCCCCCACCAAAACTTAGATGAGGAACAGAGGGCATTAAACAGAGAAGCAACAAAAAAAAAAAAAAAACACTGAAGGAGGTGCAAAGATCCACAGTGGAAATGGGAGTATCTGTCCACAGCTTTAAGCACTTTAAGCTGTACACTCCACAGAGCAGGTCTTTACGGAAGAGTTTGCCCAACAGCATGTGGAGGACCCCCAAACACATGGACGAAGGTTTTTTTGGTCAGTTGAGACTTAAGTTGAACCTTTTGGCCATTAAGTGAAAAGCCATGTGTGGTGCAAACCCAACACTTCCCATCACCTCGAGAAC
Source organism: Alestes dentex (assembly GCA_037576975.1). NCBI lineage: Eukaryota > Metazoa > Chordata > Actinopteri > Characiformes > Alestidae > Alestes > Alestes dentex. The sequence goes on from JBBIGA010000002.1 coordinate 18,567,933, forward strand.
ACCATTCTCACAATGAAGCATGGTGGTGGCAGCATCAAGAATGTTCATCAGAAGAGACTGGTGTGGACTGAAGGGACAATGAATTGCCATAAATATGTTCCAATTCTTTAGGAAAACTTGTTTCAGTTTATCAGAAATTTGAGACTGGGACAAAGGCTTGCCTTCCAACATGGCAATGACCGTAACTTTACCGCTAAAGCCACACTGGAGTGTTTACTGCTGTTCTAACTACTGATTTGCTACTAGCTTACTCAACAGCTGCTATTATTTAGAATTAGCTTCAGTCTCTGGTTGGTAGTAGGTGGAGTTTAGACCAGAGGTCACCAATCTTACTCACAAAGAGTCAATGGAACAGCAGGTTTCATTGAATTTAAACTGATTCCCCTTGTTTAATGTGTTGGCCTCAAAACAACCACTATAGAACAGGTAGTGGTTCTGAGAGGCCTGGCTTAAGCAATATTACGACAGATAGCAGGTTCATGGGGAAGCACGGCTGGGGTATGTGGGGCAAGGGGGGGGGGGGCAGTGCTGGCTCCAAAATGAGATTACAGCATGGGGATCAATGAGCAACCCTCAGCCAACTTTGCCATTTGCCTTTTATTTTATTCTTACAAGAGGAAAAAAAGACACAAGAGCACAGAGCTTGCAATTTCACAAAGAGGATGTGAGTCAGGAAATGCATGGGCATCAATGAAAATGAAGAAGGAAATGGATGAGGGGGTTCAGAAGAGAGAGGGAGTGTAAAAGAGGAGTATACATCAAATCAGGTCAGAATGTGGAGGAAAAAAAGGGATGAAGGGATGGGGAAGAGAAACGAAAAAAAAAATGTGCTGCTGCAGCTATGTGGCAAGATCCAAAGATCATAAAGATCAGAGGAGCTTAAGACTTCCAGAGCTTGACGCGGCACAGGAATGACTGAGACAGCGTCTCCACCCGCACTCAGCCCGGCTGAGGCTGCAAGAACAGCAGAAGAAAAGCATCAGTCTGAGGGATTGGTGTGTGGAATTAGAATGCTCATCAAACTGGCGTTAAGCTGCACTGAGAGGTGCGCTTGGATTGAATTAAGCTAGATGGGAGGGATTTTAAATCTTTCTAATTAGAACTTCAGAGAAAGAGAGTGAGATCAGTTCAGATAAGGCATCCTGACAATCGTTTCTCTCCACACCGTGTTCATGTGTGAGCAGGTTTTTAGCACCTTTTTAGGACCAGCATACCAACACTGTATGTTCACAACTCCATGTTCAACTGAGGGTATTAATGCGGGAGTTTGTCCAATCTTTTCTGAAATAACAGCCTCTACTGTTCTGGGAAGGCTTTAGAACGATGTTGGAACATTGCTGTAAGGATTTGATTAAAGACACACGAGTCAGGTCCTGATGTTGGACGATTAGTCCTGGATCACAAACACAGCTCCTAAAGGATGGGGTACCATCACTGCCTGATGTTGGGGGGCTTTATACCGCTCTAGCTAATGGATAGCACCGGGCATGTGTCTAGAGTTTGGATTGGATTAAGGTGGGTGCAGGCATTGCATTATGGAACTCAACTGACACAAGCCAGTGAAAATACTCACTAATATAGTAATACAGTGTCTACATGTGTCTTTACTGAGCAAGGATACAAGCAAAGTGGAACAAGTGGTCAAGGCTTCACTTCCTTTATTGAGCGACAAGCAAGAAAACAGGATGAGCAGGATGAATAATAAAAGAGAGAGAATGAAAGACAGTTGAGTGGTGGGAGAGTAGGAAAAAAAAAAAGGTATTGAATGAAGAGTAGTCTGGTCCAGTTCCCACGGCCTGGGTCTACTCCATCTCAGCACACTGTCCTCAGTGCGTGTATGAGTATGTGCAACAACCTCCACTTCTGTCTTGATCAGCACAATAAAGAGCTCATTTGATCCTGCTGCGTAAAACAAAAGAAGCCTGGCAGGTCCTGTGGACCCCCCAAGTTCTGAGACAGCGCGGACCATGGCATCCTGTGGCCAGGATGAACGGAAAAGGTCTGTGAGCGGCCGTTCCTCCAGCCTCCTCCCCCAGGGGCTGCTTCTCATTATCAGTGCCTACACTGTAACAAGATTATCACACAGCTATTTAGATGGCTGCTTGAGAGAGCTGCTCAAAAAGGATGTGATTAGATCTGGCTGCTACATAATAGCATTTAGAGTGCAGACAAGACACAAGAACTTTTGCAGTAAGCAATCTGTATTCACTTCCACCCCCCCCCCCTTGAACCGTTCTTTCCTTTGACCACTTTCCCTTCCTTTCTCTGCAGTGCGCTTCATTGTTTCTTGTTTCTCTTTTATTTAGAGAGTAGTGTGGGGTGTTTTTTTTCCTGAACAGTGAAGCTAGAGTTGCTCTTTGATGTCTCTGGGAGAGCTCATAATTAGTGAAGTGTGAAGTTAGGTCAGGGGAAATGGACACAAAGCGGTTTTAGGCACGACAACTTGGAGGATTATATTCTCCCCAAAGCAAAGTAGCACTCTGGAGAATGTAAGAACATAAAGATGCATTTTAATTATATCTCCCAGACAGGAGTTAACTTTTGTACTTTTTGTACTTTCAGAACATGTTGATTCTGGATTAAAATTCATTAAGATCCAAAAACAAAAAAGGAGAGTAACAGAAGAGGGGACTTTCCGTGCAAGAGATTTTTTGGTCTTTTTTTTTTGTTACTAAAGTAGACCCACATTTTCTTCAGACTCCTCAGTCAGTCTGTTCTGGATGATGCAACACTGTAACAATTATGGGGTTGGCAAACATATTGTTTGGCTGATAAATCAGTCAATATCAGGGTTACATGAGTCTATCTGCATTGGTAAATATGCTTTATAAAACAGTAAATAAAAATATATACTGAAACCACAAGAAAAAAGATCATTGCTAAGAGTTCTGGGAAGCTCCGCTCCCATTACAACAACAAATGTATTTTTGCGATCTGTTGTTTGAGATCTGTTGTACAAATAAATATCAAGTTACCAATTGATTTGAAAGCTACCTAAAATAGGGACATAATGGCACATGCATAAGCACAGAATAATGTGTTTAAAAAGAAACACCAAAGTATTTAAGAACAGTAATTACAAGATGATATAAGATCTTTCATGAAGTAAATGACATTGCACCAGCACAAGGGGCCTTAAACAGCTGTACCATTTCCAAGACTGTTATGAAGGTGTTAGTCAGAGGCCTTGGTAAGATTATCATATCCTCTGTTCAGCCTATCAAAATACTGTGATTAAGGAAAATTGGACAACCAGGAAATGAAAATCATATTCGAAAGTTTCCCACTGCATCAATCGGTAAAGCACTGTTCAACTAAAACTATAACTGGTTATCTGATTTTTTTTTTTCTTTCTTCAAATCTCCACTGGTGACAAACTATTCATACTGGTCAGGTCCTCTGCTTCTTTCCATACTGCTCTCTCCAAACCAGTCACCCTTCTCCCCATGCATCCATCTTCAACCTGCACCCAGCAGCTCCCACAGCCATCCACTCACAGGGGATCAATCACAACCCATCAGCCCCTTCCACCCTCCTCCCTGTGTTATGCCCCACTGACGATCATGACGGCCCTTCCACCGCCCATAAAACATAATGAACATGAATCTTGATTTCAGGAGAACAATCTCACCACTGCACAGCCAGGCCTATCGCTCGCAGCCTGTCTCCTCGTATGGAGGGCCCACAGTAACCATCAATTCGCCGGCCACAGGGGCCGCTCCATTGTCCAGCCTAATTACACGCCATTTTGGAGCAGTTGGAGGCCTTCGGGGCAGTGTGTGTGATGAGGCTGGAGACAGAGTGTGTGTGTGTGTGTGTGTTTCAGGGTAGGGTCCTGGGGCGAGCATATGGATGCTCTCTAAGCCAGATGCCGGGGTGGAGAGCAGGCTCTAACGCTCTGCTGGAGGTAAATTCCACCAGCTCAGGAGTACTGAAGGGGTGAAAGTGGATAGGCGGTGGGGCTTCAGCCCCAAGCACTCTTGTAGGTATCGTGCAGGCTTTTAAAACAATCTTCTGCCGATATCCAGAGTGCAGACCACTATCCGGTGAATCAGTTCAGTCACCTGTAGTTAGTAAAATGTTTTTTTTTTTGTCTTCCACTTGAACAATTCCACCAAGATGCCTCAAGAGCACAAATTTCCATTTGCTCTTCATGAGTCAGTAACTTTATATTTTGTTTCAAAGAATGACAATAAACAAAGAATAATTAGAATTTGTTTTGTGATCTAGGTATCGTGGGCTATTGTTGCCCCAGTTCAGTGGAAAAGCTTCATCATACATTTATTTTTATATTTTCACTGCTGTATTGTTTTTTGCACCATTCAAGCAAAAATTCAGATATATGAAACCAAAGAGAATACACCACTAAACAGGCCAAAACTAGCTCAGGCCAAAGATGTAGGAATGTCTAGGAAGGTTCCAGACGCTTCTATCACCTTTACAGTACCCAAAACAGTAGGGCAATCTGTTGACGTCAAATGAGAATGCAAATTTAAACTAAACTCTTCAGATGAAATCAAAATGAGCTGTTCGTTTACATTTTAAAAATAACTGTTCCAATGCTAGTCCTGAAAGTCCTGAAGTGCTACTTTCAGGGGAATGGACATATGAGAGTGTTGCCCAAAGAGAGACAACTGCGCATTCCGTAGTACCATCAGAGTGTAAAATTGTTCAACTGGGTCTTTTGGATTAGCCACCACTGCCGGTTAGAATTCATGTGTGGGCGAAAAAAGCAGTAGCACGCAGATCAGCACCTAACTTCAACAGAAAAAGAGAGCGAGAGGCGAGAGAGACAGAGTAAGAAAGGTTAGGAATGTGTGACAAAGAGAGTGCCAGGCCGGGTAGGGGGTGCTTTACACTTCACTGTATTCATTCCTCATTTCTAATTCCACAGACACACACACTACTAATGCTCCACTGTTCCCTCTCATATTCAGTTCCACACTTACGCACTCCAAGTGTGTGCTTCAGCAGGGAAACGGCACACAATGGAAGCTGAAAAGCACACAGAAATGCCATTGTAGTGCTGCGCAGTGATATCACTTTCCCTGGAGGCGTAGCGCTGACCTCGGTTAAACAGAATCTCTGCGCATGGTGGGGAAAGGCACTTCAAGCTATGAATATGCTCAACACCTGTGACTAAACTGCTCCTTTTAGAGGTAAGCGCTTCACAGAGGCGGAACAAAGGCAGGGAGAGCAGCAGAAAAGCAATAAGCACAAGGCTAGAAAGGTAAGCTAACAAGGGCTGCATGGCCAGGGGCATATATAGCTACACTAGGAGGCTTAACTAGCAGGGTTTCAAAGATGGGAGACTAAGAAGTTAGCCTTATATAATTCCAAAACTAGAGGCCTACGTGGCTAGGCTAACAGAACTCCAGATGTAGCTAGCCTAGGAGGCTATGCTAGCAAGGTTTCTGGGCTAGGGCGTACTTGACTAAGCTAGGAAGGTAGACTAATTTGACTCCGGGGCTGTGGACCTATGCAGCAAGGTTAGAAGGCTAGATTAAGAAGACACTCGTGTAAAAAGACCCCTTGGATAGGGGTTTGGGACTATAGACCTACCTGGCCTGATGACAGTAGGCCCCGGAGCACTACAAGCTGGATCATCCCCCTCAGATTTCCCTCCATAGACATGGATCTCCGCAAGGTCTCCATGGCCTCATGGTTGGACTTCCCCAAGAGCGGCTCTCCATTTACCGCAATCAGCTGGTCGTTGACACGCAGACGGCCATCCTGCAGCCACAATAGAACAAACCACTCTGATGTTAAGCCAGAACAAAGACGTACAGAATATATAGCAGTAATTAGATGGTAGGATAATTTCCATTCGAAACTCTGACCTACTTTCTAGTGGCTAAAACCATGACTTTCCACCACCTCCACTGACTAAAGTTCTAACGTGTTTCCTCAGCCTGGAGCTGTCTGTATTCTGCACTAAGCTGGGCCCTTGGAGGCCTGCTGTCGAGGAGCAATGGCTCCCCATGCCGAGCAGCACTGTCTCTATGGCACTGTATAAGCACATTATAGGACATGCATATTACATGCAGAGTAAAAAGCCCTAAAGTTCATTATGATTAATATTAATTAGTTTTCACACCAGAGCCCTCTGATCTGACTCCCTTATCTGCAGGCGAGAGAGGGAGAGAGAGACTGAGACAGAAAGAGAGAAAGAGAGGCTCTATGAGGGTTAAACCAGAAAAGTGGGGTAAGTGGAGAAACAGCTGGTCAGATATAAGCCAGACAAATGCTAATCGCTAATGACTGATAACAGTCTGCTACCTTCCCACACAAAGGATTTAGCTCTGTTACAGCGCTACACAGATGATGTGTCCATTTGTACATGAAGTACGCTCCTACCACAGCCTTTAGCTCTCACACCTCTCACTGGATTACAATATACTAACGATCAAACACAAAAATGGACTGTATATGAAAAATGACAGTATTTCATTAGCAATATCACAGACCCATGGCTAAACTGTAACGTGAGGTAATCTAAGGTAAGACCTGTTGTACAACATATGTCCAGGCATGAAAGAATTCAGCTACTTTAAAGTGCACCAATTAGTTCAACCATACTCACACTGCCTGAATAATGTCCACAAAGAAGCAATGCCAATACTGTGGATCAGACACAGCCTGCAACCATGTCTTTACCAACACATATTGGGGCTTAAACATTGTTATTTATCACTGTAAAGTACCTTCATATACAGCGCTTAGGTTCTGATAAACTACTCTGTAATGGTCTTGACATCTGTCCGACATATAACATGGATCGACCAGAAATCAAATACAATTTTCAGTATTGTTAATATCTTCTACCAGTTCTTGGATAGAAGGAGCAATGTCCCTTGTTTTCAATAAGGTAAGTAACTTGAAGTAACTGGAAATATTTTTTTGGAAATCAGAAAGTCTATCTTTTAAATTGCATGCTCTTATACATGACATGAGGGGGCTTAAAAAAGTTGGTCAAAGCTTAGAACCCTAGAACAGTCCCTGACCTCACTAATGCTCTCCTGGGTGCGATCAAGTCTTCACAGGAATGTTACAACATTTAGTGTAGTCTTCCCAAAAAAGTAGTGGCTGGTAACCGAAGCAAAGGGGGGACAAACTCCCCATTCATATCCTTAATTTAAGAGGATAGGCAAGGATCTGCACTCGTATAGCATATATATAGTGTATAGACTACGATCATGTGTGTATTAATGAAGGTTGGACAGCTTTAAGTGTCTTTCAGCAGAGGCATCACAACAGCTTGAGGATGACAAATGCGTACACTCAAAAATGCAGGCACAGACATCATGCTCTCAGACCCGTGACCCTGCTCTTTAACTGCGTGTCGTAATGGAGATGACCGCGCTGAACGCTGGGTAGCCGTAAGCACTGTCTGGCTGAAGATGATGGGTGGTCATTACAGCGGCCTCTGCCTGAGTGGACCTGTCCACCCAACATCATAAGACTGAGAGAATGGTCTAAGCTCTAATAGTCAAACAGTGAGAAACTGAAAATGTCTCATTTTTACTCCCCCTGCTAACTGCTCTGCTGGCATTTCAACTTACTTTTCTTCTGTCTTTCTCCAATTGTTTCTTTCATCTAAAGCATTCATTACTGTCTCTTCCTGTCTCTGTCCAAGGAGGGACAGCATTAAAGAAAAGCTCCACCATTCCTTTACCTGCTAAAATGTACAATCAGTTACCACTAGAAATGGGCAGTGTGGGAAAAATCTCATGATACCTCAAGACTTTTCATGACGATGATTATGTTTGATTTTACGACCTTACGTTTCACTCTTCTGAAGTTTACTAAGATGCAGGACATTAAAGAAAGCCCCAGTGGTACATTTAAAAACTTCAAACAACAGAGAATTTTATTTAAAGTTTCAAACACTGAGCTGCCCAAATTCCAATGAAACAGCACTAACTGGACTCTCTTCATAATGAAACATGCAGTTATGTAATGTTCTAGTACTACCGATATTCATAATATGCTTCAAAGGACATTATGATGTAATGTGACAGTTATCACAAAACTAAGTGTGGTCATACTGTCGGCCATTAATTATGACAGACAATACTTTTGCCTCTACTTACTGTAGAAAAGAACTGAAAACTTACTGACTCAAGACAGAAGCCAATAGGCAGGTGATCCAGGTTTTCTGTTCTGAGGTAATCAACCACATGCTACAGATGCAGCAGCTATAGATGAGATCGAAATGGACTGGAGTATTGCTTCAATATCACTGATAATGTAATATCACAGACAAATGTTTTTTCCTTCCTTTTTCCAAATATGGAAACTAAACTGTAGTACAGTGCAGAAACTGAACTGTTTCTGAAATGCCACAAAAACTCATGCAAATATACAATATACAAGTTTAGCCCCACCCATTCATGACAAATTGATAAGGGGTGTTTCAACCAAAGTGACTTTTAATGACGCATGATACAGGACAGTCATTATTTATATAGTTTATATATCTCAGTCTTGATCACACAGTAACTATCCCTTAGAATTAAATAGCCTGTTTAATTCTAAGGTTAAACGAGAATTTGGAAAATGGTCATGTACAAATGAATTACGACTGTTTTAAGCACATAATACTACATAAATTTAATGAGTGAATCACTAGAGACAGATAAAAATAGCTGAAAAATGTGAAATACAGGCCCCTTATGAGGGTGTATTTCTGAACACAGTTGAAGTTATTTGACTTGGCTGGTAACTGTGGCATGTGCTGGAGTTTCTGAAATGGACAACAGTGGAATGCTCTTTGGAAGAGGACAGTGGTGCATATCTTCTGGACACTACCCGGCCTGCAGCAAATGGCTCATTAAGCAGAGCAGACATGGCCTAGACCCAGCAGGCCACCAGGATAAATGAGTCACACACACACACACACACACACACACACACACACACACACACACACACACACACACACACACACACACACA
>JBBIGA010000002.1:18589491-18606130 GCA_037576975.1 Alestes dentex
TAAATCTCCTTTTTGGTCTTCCTCTCAGCCTCCTGCCTGGTGGCTCCAACCTCAGCATCCTTCTACCTATGTATGAGAACAATTTTCAGTAATACAACATTGTGAAAAACATCTGATGTTACTGTAAGTATGTGCCCACATAACAAAAGGCTAATCACAAAACTACACAAAGGCTAATCACATACGGACGGTGTATTTTAAAAATGCAACCTCATGGATTTCCTCATGGATAAGAAAACTAGTATGTACCTCTTTTCACTGCAGAGTTTCGACAACACTTTCCTTTCAACAGGCCAGGTATCATGACATGCTACAAAAAAGCCATAAAAAGGCAGAGCACGAGATGTCAGGGTCAGTGCGCCATTCACGTCCCCTGTAACTTAGTACAGCGGCCTTAGTAGCCTTAGTACAGCAGCAGAGGAACAGGAAGCAGGACTATAGTGGAAGCGTCCTTCCCTGACCGCCAGTCATGGACCTGCCTGCAGTCGACTGGCTCTTCCGTCACAAAGCCGCAGGATGTCAGGACTCAAGGTCTAGCATACACAAGGTCTGAGTGTGTGTAAGGAGACCGGAGGGAGATATTATAACACCCCCCTGACACCACACACACAGCAAAATAAAGTGGAGAAAACAAGAATATAAAGAAAAACAGAATCTAGGATAAAGAATGAAAGGCAGAGAATAAGCAAGAGTGAGAGGGGGTGAGAGAGAAAGAATAATCAAGGTAGGATGTTAAACAGCCAACTCAAGAAAGTTTGAAATTGATTCATTTAATGTGCTCGCTGTGTAATAAGAGAAAAACGAAGCTAACGTTACAATCCTGGCTCTTGCCGAGTGCTTAACTGACCGTACGGTCTTCAGGGAGTTCGCAGCTGCAATAACGCAGCTAACGACAGAATGGGTCACTGTCTGTGTCCAACCACTCAAACCTACACAGGCCTCTTCATAGGGGAGCTATTCCAAAGCCAAACAAACACTAGACTGATCCAAACACCAGACGCACACTGAAAGACCGGTGTCAAACAGTGTCGAGCCAATAGTAGGAGAACAGAGACAGCACCACGGCTCATAACCTTTTATTCTGGTCTTTTGTCCTACAATACCAGTCATACAGGCTACCCCAGCAGTAAGTGAATATACACTTGTCAGACATAATATTAAAACTATCTGCCTAAGATTGTATAGACTGCTAAAGGTGTGTTGCAGCATCTAGCACCAAGATGTTAGCAGCAGATACAGACGTCCAGAGAGACTTACAATTATTAGTTACAGGGACAGCCCACCTGGAGCAACTGAGGATTACGTGTCTTGCTCAAGGACACAATGGTACAAACTGGGGTTTCGAACCGGCAACTTAGTGGTCATTGGGTTCACAGGCAAGTGTTTTACCCACTAGGCTGCTACCACCCGTGATTGGACTAGTTTGTCCAACACATCCCACAGACGTTCGACCAGCTTATGATCTGAGAAATCTGAATGTCGCGTCAACACTCTAAACTCAAGCCATTCCTGGACACACTATCCAGATAAGAGAGACCACAACCATTAGGGAATACAGCTGTCATGAAGGGGTGTACTTGGTCTGCAACAATGTTTAGACGTTATGTGCTTAATTAACATCCACATGAAAGCCAAGACCCAAGGCTTCCCAGCAGAACACTACAGCTCCCGCTGGCTTACCTTCTTTCCAAAGTGCATCCTTGTGCCATCTCTTCCCCAAGTATGCGACCTGGTTCTGTTTATCACTTGCCAATTTTTCGTGCAATTAGTGCAACAGAAGCTTGTCTGTGTGAACAGGCCAGACAGGCTAGCCTTCACTCCCTAGGCACACCAGTGAACCTTAAGTGCCCATGACCCTTTCGTTGGTTGACCAGTTGTCCTTTCTTAGCCCACTGCATGGAAACACCCACACATTCTGCTGTTTTGGAGGTGCTCTGACCCAGTTGTCTTGCTCATTTTTTCAATAAACTGACTGTTCACTTGTTGCCAAATTAATACATGATTTTCAGTTTATTTTCCTTCATAAAGACTGCTTTTTCATAAGATTTCTTTTTCTTTCAGACATCACGGACGTTTAGAAAAGGCTGATTAGCTACAACTGAACAGTCCAGTCATCTTTCAAACTAAACATAAAATAACCAACACGAAACTGTTTAACCAAAGTCACACTGTAAATTGCTATGTCTTAATAACAGCTCAATGAAATGAAGTGGTAAAACCCTCCAAACAAGCCTGGAAAAATTTGAACATGTGCAAGCAAAAAAAAAAAAATTTTCTGGTGGTTTTGAGAGGATGTGAAAAAGATTGTCTTGTTTTTTGTGAAAAAAAAAAAAAAAAAAAAAAAAAAAAACATCATAAAAAAACATGGCCCATTGCACTATTTACTATTCAAAAGATTGATAATACTAAATGTAACCCTTTTTAACTCACTGTTTACATGTGCAATGGTGTAATTTGATTAAAGAAGAAATAGGGAAATAACAGTAATACGTGTTATCATCTAAGGGTTAATAGACACAGGATCTGATGTCCAGCAGGAGTGGACAGGGCAGGATAAGCTTGCAGCCGGCCTGCTACTCGCTCCAGCAGGTCCTTAAGCACTGCTCAAACCTGACTCAAGCCATGCTCATGCCATGAGTTGATCCAGCCTGCAGAACGGAGGGAGCTGGAGAGACGCTAAGCCCACACAAACACACACTCGCAGATGGGAACAGCTCAGCGTGGACATATGAGGTCATGGTGATGAGGTCATAGTCAGGAAAACTAGGCTGGAGTAAGGGGGGTGTCCATCTCAACTCACGCTATCTGTCCATTTTTTTGTTTGTTTTTTGACTTTAGTAAGACTTCCAGATTTTCAGCTAACTGGCCAAAACATGTCCTCAAATCCTTATAATAACTCACAGCAGTGAAAAGAGAGGACGCAAGCTGCTAATTGTTTTCACTGGACCCAAAGCAAAGGCCTAAATCGCTCAGGCAAAATGAAGAAATGAAGCGAGAGTGGCAGTGCATTCCAGAAGGGGTTTATTCAAACCTTTTTGAGTAAGGCTGGCTTTGTACAGCCTAGATCTCACCACAACCCATTATCTGGGAAGCATTCTACCTCTTTGGGAAGCGTTCTACCTCTCCACGCGGAAAGGTGTGTGTGGATTCGTGTGCATATAAGGAGGAGACGAGAGGGCTCTTTGTTACACTCAACAAATGAATTAACACGGACCAGCAGATGGTAGAGTAACGGAGGAGGGTGTTCGACAGCACACCCACGTCTTCTCATCTTTTTGCTCTCTCTCTCCCCCTCTCCATCTCTATCTCATTGCTCTCATTCATTCCTTCTCCCATTCTCTCCCCACATCTCCCACCTCTTCTCTCACTCCGGGCCTCTCTACACATTCCCTCCCCAGCTCTCCCTCGCTCTCACTAAGCTTGGTGATATTTGTAGTAGATTTATGCCATCTGCGTGGCTTTTTCTTGGCACCTCTACCATAAAGTCATCAGCGTGGCCTGTGTTTCATGAAACGAGCCGAGTGCCCCCTGTTCGTAATTATTCTGGAGCATAAACAAACACGCGGTGCCTGTCATTACGCATGATTGCATCTCCGTTAACTCGGCCTTGCTTTATTACCATGTCTCTAACTGCTTCTGCATGGGCTTGCGAGTGACTCATGAAAGCGTGGATCGAGCTTTGACTCGAGCAGAGCGCGCAAGTGCACTTTTCAACCCACACATGCATGTGAAGCCCATGTACAAGTGCGAGGTATGGACCGCCATTATGGCTTGGAAAGGAACAATGGCAAATGTGATGGACATTCGTGGCCCTTTTTAAATAAAGGGCCTTCTCCATGGCCCATTCAGGGGAGGCCAAAGAGAGGCTAAAGGTAGCAGTGGGCTCCAGGAAAGAGGCAGAGAGGGTCGTACAGGACTAAATGGATTCTCTTTAAGTGCAGATGAAAGGGCTGCATGGAGAAGGGTGGAAGCAGTAAAAGAAATGGGGTCGGGCCGTGGATGGAGGTCCATAACCTTGTCCTCCCGCATGGTAGTGGGTTTATTGACTCTCCTCCAGAGTCTGCAGCTGGTCCACCATCGGGGCGGGAAATGGGACCAACGTAGCAACTCCAGCCTTTTCAGAGACAACAGAGACGCACTTCAAAGCTTTATTGAGGAAGCAATGCAGGTATCAGCAGAGGGTCTGGAGAAAAGATTAAGAAGCAGGCAGCCAAGATCCCGACCCGGAACTGGTTGCTTCCTTGTCTGCTTTTAGAAGAACATGCACGCGATGTGTCTCATCGCTACAGCAGTATTGTACTCTCAAACCTTTTGTCTCTGCAGGAGGGATTTTCCAAGATGGACGAAGCCAAAATCTGAGCCTCATTAAACCCCTCGCCAGCACAAAGCATTGCAAAAGAAGTTGTACCAGTGGTTTCAGTTCTATGCACTGTGCTCTAGTTTAATGTAGCTCATACTCAGAGAAACACTACAGCCCAAAGAGGAAATGAACCCTTGCCCGCTCTCCTTTGTTCATAGTCATATCTAATATTGCCTTTACTATTTCATCCTTCAGCAGGCTGGTCCAGACAGGCTGAGTCCTTGCGCCCCAGCGGGCCGCTCTTCAATTGGAAATTAGGAGCGGTGTGGGGTCCACTAGTGTGACGACGGAAAAGCATGTGAACACAGGGCGGTTAAGGTTTTGCAGTAGCAGCTCGTCCGGCAGGCAGGAAGGACGGTGCTTTGTTCAGTTCGACAGACTTGAGGCATCAAACTCACCTATCACCATGAGGGTTGATTGTTCAGTCCTATCCCCAAATCATGCCAGCCCTATTTTGCTGTTTAAGCCCCCAGGGGCACTATGGAGTGAGCCGCTCTCTCGGCCTCTGTCTGGCTACATCCATCACTCTTTCAGTTTCTCACCCTTGAGTTGGTCTCTAATTCTGTTATCACTGCTTCTACCACCTGCTTGTAGCACTGTATTTGCACTCCTCGTCTCACACAGTAGCAGTTTATAGTCCTTAGGGATTTGAAGCATTGATGAGTGTAGGAGAGCTACAGAGAACGGATATAAATCTGAGTTAACAGTGTAGTCATAAGTCATCTCTCCTACAACAGCAGAATGTTTCACTGTTTATGCTCAACTGATAATATGTTTCCAGAGAAATGACACAGGACAAAAATCTGACGTTAGCTCACTTTAAGCTTTAACCGCTAGACCAAACTGATCAAAGACTCTCTTTCCGGCCTCCATTGCTATCCCTGAACATGTCATTTCTTAAAAGTCCCTAATGTTACTACCATAGCAATGCATCATGGTGCATTAATCTAACAGTGATGATTCAACTCTTTGGAATGCCAAAATCAATCATGTGGCGCAAATAACCTGAATACTCAGATTTTCAGAAATCAGGCGCTTATTTAGCATTTGTTTTTTTTGTTTGTTTGTTTGTTTGTATTTTAGTCAGAGACTAAACAGAGCCAAAGGTGTTAAAACGCAAACAAAGAGTCAAATATGCATTCATCTACATCATCTGTTTGGGACTAGGCTTGACTGATAAGAGGTCCTTTAGAGCGAAGAGACAGAGACACAGACAGCAGGCTAGTCGGCATTTAACAAAATAAATTTATGTTCTTTATTTTTTAAACACAAAAACTGAAACAATCAGGAAATTTTATGATGGGCATCAATATCTGGATCAAACTGCTTTACATTAATATTTTTATGTATAATCTAATTATGTCATATCTACTGTCTATAGTTTTCTTGTTTGGTATTTGCACTCAGTTTCCCATGTTTTATAGTGTTATTCGCACAGAGTCATGCTGAATCCAAACACCACCAGTCTTACTGCGTGGACAAAGAGAATCTCTGACCTCTCTCAGCAACTCTATATCTCTCTTATTTGCAAGACCCTCTGTTTCCTTCCTTTTCTTCATCTCCATTCCACGCTGCTCATCCATTATGCTAGCTTCCTCTCTAGCCTCTACCTTGCGGCCTTCATGATTTTTTTTCCTCTTCGGACTATCTGGTCACCATCTCTCCATCTGTCTCTCTAGCCACTTCACTGTCTCGGTTATTCATTACCGCTCTATCAGCCCCTATCTCTCCTGCACCCTTCCTCTACATCAGTCACGTGCCCTCCTTTAGCTTTTGCTCTTAAAATGTATCTCTGCCTCTCGCCACCATTCAGCCCTACTGCCATTCTTCACACACATTAATCTCCCCTGCCTTGATATCTCGGTCCACAAAGGCGACACAGTCACACAGACTCACACACACACACAGAGCTCAAAGTCAATCCATCAATCATCCGGCTTTCCCTGTCGAACTGGTTGTAACAGAAGAAACACACTATATAGAACCCTGAATATCCTGGGGAAAAAGGCCTCCTAATGCCTACAAACAGACTCAAATTGCTGTACTTACCTGCTAAAATAACCGTTAACATCACCACACCAGCAAATGAGTCATTTTCTGCACTGTGTGCTGGCATGGTAAGCTGTGAGTGCGGTCCTGGGAGGGTTAAAGCAGCTGTTCGTGAGCCGTAACGAGTTTTCTTCATGCTTCAGAATACTGCATGCTAACCACCCTCTCCAACAGTCAAACAGCCGCGGCGCGCCACGTGCAGCAAAGTAATCAGGAGGGCAGTAATTGAGCAGTGCCACACAAAACTCACCAGAGAATGTGCTTGAACACCAAGTGTGAATGGGCTTTAATGTGGTGAAAATGGGCTTTTATCCTTCATCATGTGCCATAATTGACATACTGGGTGTATATGTGTTTGGATGGGTGGAGAACAGGGGCAGGAAATGATGCTAGACAAAATACATATTTAAGATGTCAAATTGCTTGACTCAAATAATCGTCCATTCATTCCCCACCCCATATTAGTTTATGTGTACAGGGGTCACAACATGGTCGTGTCTATGGAGAGCATCATCAAAGACACAAAAAAAATGGTTTTTCATTCTTTTCTTTTTTTCTGAATCGTCCACAAACTGGCCTACTTAGCAGTGCAATAATATTTACTGGCTTCATCTGCGACATTTGGCCATCTCATTCCGTTTGGTCCTTTGAGGGGAAGACTGAGTGTCTCCCATTCGAACAGATAACAGCTCAGGCTTCAATTCCTCCGATGCTGCTTTGAACGGGTATAAATAAATACAGAAAATGGGAAAACAATAGAGGTCAGAGCACACTTCCTTCTGGAGCCAGTTTGTGAGGCATCATTGTGGCGATGGGTCATAAGCCTGTGGTTCTCAGGAGCGAGTTATTTCCAGAAAGCGCTGAAACGGGCTGAAACAGACCAGACGGGGAGCCACGGCTTTTTCTGAGTGAGGGAGACTCAGGAAAGGCCAGCGTACAGCTGCGCGGCTGCGGTCGCCGGCAACACACGGACCTGCATGCTCCAGAACTTCCTGTAGGAGTGGTTCGACCTCCCGCCTCACTTCCTGCCCGCCGCTAAATCAACACACACAGGGATAAGAGCAGGAAGCCGACAGAGAGGAGATCGACTGGGCGGGGGGGTGTATGTGGCGCTTGCTGGGTACACCGGTCACAGGGTTCATCAGAGAAGATTCAGACAGCAGGAGAGATGATATCACCCAGAAAACAGAGTCAGAAAGGAGGGAGAGAGCGACAGGTGGAGGAGGCAGCACTTCCTCACACACACCAACACCCTCAGGACTGCAGGACAAAAGCAGGAAACAGAAACACAGCACTTCCTCTCCTCAAGGCTGCCTCGAGGAACACAGCAGGAGCGACTATGACCTCCTCCACACAAGACAATACACAGGCAGACATGGCAACAGCACACGCAAGCATTCACCTGTTCCTCATACTGAACTCACTGCTTCTGATTTACACACAGTGTGAAGGGCAAAGCAGCATCTAAGGCTAATCTATGAAATGTTATGGGACGCAGGCTTTCCTGACCAACAGCTTTCCTACACCACAGCGTCCCACTGACAACTAATGCCGACTAATGACCCCACACCCCCCAAAGGTTCAGAATCAAGCCAGGTCAAATTTATTTGTATAGTGCTTTTCATAGACATTGTCACAAAGCCGATCCCCAGAAATCAGAGACCCCCAGAGACGATGGCAGCAAGAAAAAACTCTCAAAATAAAAGAACCTGAAAGGAACCAAGACTCATAGAGGAGAGCCATGGTGACACTGGGTAACACAAAACTAGAAGTTAATTTAAAGAATGACTTAAGGACATGTAGCAATTAATAATAATGAATGATAGAAGAAGATTGTCTATCGTTATTGTTAGACTGAGGCATTGAGGGCAACCAGAGGAAATTAATGTTAATGTTGGAACATTAGCCAAGCAGAGGTCATCTTTAAAAAAATGATGGTTAAGCCTATTACAGCTTAAGGAGTGTCCAAATAAGGCACGCAGTATAGTGTACAATGTGTACAGTGTACAATCATTTGCCCACACAGACATCAGGCACCCAAACAAGGGTTCATGTCCACAACTTTTTAGAATTAATTTTTTTAAATGATACACTACAACTGGTACTGTTATAGAAGAAATCATCAATACAAAACTGTGTTTCCCTTTTAATGTGTTGCTGCATCCGCCACGTTCTACTGATGCACATGAATACATTTACATTTCTTGGGTTTCTTTGAGACCTGTAAACTGTCAGCTTGATGAGTGTATATGATTCAAAGACACACTGGTGTATAACATATGTACTTGTGTGGAGAAGAAAAGCAGGATGTGAAAGTGTGGAAATGAGGGCATGTACAGTGAACTGTGATGTCCTGTACACTGCTGGTATTGAGCCAAGAAGTGTGTGTGCGCGTGTGTATGTTTCGCCAATGAAGAAACGACCAGAGAGATAATAGGGTTTGAAGGAAGCGATTTATTAGTGGTGGAAAATGGAGATGGATGGAAACGAGGGTGGAGGGGTGGTGGGGTTTGACAGTATCAGATGGACATTAGACAGAGAAGTCTCTTACCAGCTCTCGCGGCAGGAACACCTCCTCCTGCCTGGCCACCACCAGACACACACAGTCTCCCTGCTTAGTGCTGCGCAGCATAGCCACCAGCTCCTCCTGCGTCCGGCCCGTGATGTCCACTCCGTTTACCTAATACGCACGCACAGTTTTTTTTTTCCCAATGCAAAATATGATGAATAGCCCTTAAGATATACTTATGCTGTGTTTTCCATCTCACCATCTCCTTAAATGAAACTGTTTTCATTATACCATAATAATACAGGGTCATAGTAATACATTTATTGTATACAACAGTACACAGAAAACCCTGTAGGCTACACATTAAACTTCATTAGCTAAATATAAACACTGAGCATTCACTTCATTACAGGCTCTAACCTTGTATTTGCAGTCACTGGCTACTTTATGAAGTCCACTATATAGGTGAGCAATTACAGGCTGTGGACCAACTGTGGTCATGCACAATTTGTCAGCCAGCCTTTTGCCCTTCCATCACTGTGCAGTTTCTGACCACAGGACCACTGCTGATATTCTGGGTCACAGGCCATTCTCAGCACAGCGGTAACACTGGTATAGTTTAAGTATGGCAGTGTGTGTGGTGTTGGTATGAGTGTATCAAGCACAGCGGCATCGCTAGAGATTTCACACGTCAGTGTTACTGCTAGGCTGAAGACAATCTGCCACAAAAAAATATCCAGCAGCTTTATGGTCAGAAACTGACCACTGACGAACTAATGATGGCTAATATGAATTGCACATGGGTCTCTAAGGCCTTGTTCAGGCAGACAGTTTAAATTATCTCGTGTCTGAATAACAAAAACTGACTTTTTGCACTCGGAATCAAGCCACATTTGCAGGTGCTTCCAAATCTGATTCAAAATCCAGATTCGCATTTCTGGACGCGCGACTCAGTTTGAGCAGTCGGGTCGGATTTCGTGTGGTTTTGGGATCATTCATTTTTGATATCATGCAACATAAAAGTCTGTGCTGCATATAATATGCATAATATAGCTTGAACATGAAGAGGCAAAGCTTTTAACAGACTTTTAGGAAACACTGTTTTAGCTATAGGTTTCCAATGACTTTCAGCAAAAATAAGTTTGACTGGCCCTGCAGGGAGGTGTTTCTAATAAAGTGTTATCTTCTCACCTCTACGATCCTGTCACCGGACTGCAGGCGGCCATCTTTGATGGCAGCCCCCCGCGGGAGGATGTTTTTGACGAGGATGGGACCAGGTCCATGCACTGAAGAGTCTCTGGTTACCACGGTGAAACCCAGGCCTTCTGGACCTGGCCACACAGACAGGTAGAGAGGAGGAGAGAGAGTAAAGAAGAAACCTGACAGAAACACAGGACCTCTTCTGAGTTTTACTACCTAAATGGTCACAACAAACTCTTCAAAAAGCAGGTCTGATATTGATTAAGACTTTGTGAGACCAGAATTATTCTGAAAGCCCAATGATCAATCAGCCCTGTCCCATATTGATCACAAACCCAACATAACAGCAGACAGCAACTGTCTAGAGCATTGTGGTATAAAAAAAAGCTGCAAAGGGATCATCTAACAAACAAAGACAGTCAGACAAAAGGGGTACAGATGAGTTGATCGGCTGCAGCTCTGCAAGTATCTGCACTCCAGTTTTGGCTTAATGTTTAATACTGTGTGTGTGTGTGTGTGTGTGTGTGTGTGTGTGTGTGTGTGTCTCTTTCACTGGCCTCTGAGAACATGGGGTTGGAAAACACTGCCTCAGTGCAGGAGATTAGAACTGCCTGACTACAGTTTAATTTCACGTATGAATACATCTTTACATAGACCATCTCTGAGAGAGAGAGTGAGAGAGGTGGACAGAGAATGTAAGAGAGAACAGTGTCTTGCAAATTATGATCCATCAAGTGGTTAAGAAATAAATTCTGAATTATTAGCCTTCGGACAGAAACCAACACACCAACTAGCAAGCAAGGCCAATCTACTGTCTGCATCCTGGGCTAACATCTACTCATGTGATAAAATGACAAATTTTATTCCCATTGTCAACAATTGCACTGCCTGTAAGAAGTGTGGGGAGGCTTAGCCACCTTCTGACGGTTTTCAAAAGATGCTTTCAACTGTTACTTAAAGTAAAATAAATAATAATGTCTCAAATAAAGGTCTTGATAACATAAACAACTATAAACAAACTGGGTAACTTGGAGAAGATCCCAGGATAAGATGCCATCCAGCCTTTACTTTTGTCACTGATAAAATAATTGGGCCAAATCTAATCATAATATTTACTGAAGCTGTAGACTAACCAGTTCCGAAATGTAACCTGGATCACTTTATCTCTGGGATTTACTGCCCAGCTGGGTCAGCTGATCAAATTTTTGTGTCACTGGAAAATAATGATCCTTATTGTGAAGCTATAGTAGGAAAGTTTTTGAAATATATGATTATTTAGGGAAAGGAGAAACGTCTTTGGTTTTGACCGCGTCAAAAATAAGACCTGGATACATTTTCAAGAGCAGGATGTGAAGTTGCTCACTGAAGTTTTACTGACTAGATAGATTAGCTCTGCATGCTAATTAGAGGGATCCTTTGTCGTTTTGTTAAGGTGTGTTATGACATGTGCCCCTCATCAAGCAGATGTTTAAAGTATTAATATTGTTGCTATAATGATAACAGATATGCAAATCATGGAATTAATTTCATTGACTATTTAAGAAAATTAATTGTAAGGATTTTTGTTACTGTTATTTATTACAGCAAATAACAATAATCAAGCTGTGAAACCAAGTTGAATATTTTCATTTCACTTTCTGTTTCACTTAAATTATTTATGTACTTTGATTTGAAAAAACATGAGAAATTATTTGACATAAAATTATACTTCATGTTTAAGATTCGCCAGGGAGGCTTTCTTAACCCAAGTCACTTTTTGTGCTACAAAAACAAATCTGACTAATGTTTTTAATAGTGTGTAGGTGTCTGCATCCTCCTCCTACACAAGATAAACTCATGCACAAATCTGATTTAGCACTGCAGTAAACTGATAGTGTTCTTAAGGGGTCACTTTCTTCCATCTTTCTCCACTTTAGGTATATTGTGCAACACTGATGTTCAGTACAATATTTTTTTTCCTAACACGCATTTTCCATTGTTTGAAGCGCAAGTTTTGCCTAAATAATGTTTTTCTTTTGCGAACGACTGTTAAAAGAGCACATTAAAAATGCTCTGGCTTAAGCAGGTGAAAGTGGTCTACACACTTGTAACACCTGAGTGCAGATGAGTGCTGACATCACACACAGGGATAAAAATTGCATTTTTCCAAAGGCAATACTGCAAAAAATATTACCATTTATTTCAATTATACTGTCTTCCTCAACTTAACCCTTTTCCTATTTTATAAAAACAAAAGAGGGATGCTCATTTGCCAGATTTCCACAACCTTTTGATGGAAGGTGGATGTATTTGTAATAATAACCTCAGTACAATGACCATCAGATATGATCTGCGTCTGTGCTGTGATGGCTCTCTCAGTCAGCTTGATGGAATAACAGAGAGGATAAATGTCAGCGTCTGCTTGGTTTGGTTTGACAGAGCAGCTGGGAGGGAGGTTTTAGAAGTAGGGCGCTCTGGCACAACGGGTGGCATGCTGAAGCCTCGCCACTGCCTTGACCTCCGCTATCCCTCCTCTTATCAGGGTCTTGATGCTGTCAGAATGACTGATGGGTAGATTAGTGAACAGGCTATCGCCTGCTGAGTGACACGTGCCATGTCTTCAAGGCGGATATATCCAGCCTGCGTCCCTGCCAGGCCGAAGGAGAGGAGGAGTGATGGACGGAGCACAGGGGTGATGGAGCGAGAGGGGGGGGCAGCCGGCGGGGGGCGGATGGTCTTTAACGCGGCCTGTATTACGCTCCGATGGCTGATACTACACTATGCAGACCCACAAGCACAGCAGAGGCAGCGTTGCACTGTGTTTTATGTAAGTCATTTAGCACAATCCCTTTATGGTCAGCACTTTTCTGTTCCTGCAATGAATTCATATCATCAGTAATGGCTGGATCAATAAGAACTTAATAGACTTTGCGGGTTGAAATTATGGCTTCATCCATTCAGTTGCAGACTTGCAGAGCCACAGACTACAAAGAAGGCAGCAGAGCATAGGAGGGGGCAGAGGAGAGCAGGGATACTGCAGGCACTCCTCTCTGAGTATGCAAAATTGCACTAAACGCTGACCAAAACCATTAAGAGGACACAAAATGGCTTACAGAGAAAACCAGTGCCTCATGCTAAGAGTTGCGAAGCTCTGGGCGGCTGTTGGGGATGGTGGAAATTAAGGATTGTCTGAAATACAGCAGGGGGAAAAACTACAGGGAAGAGGCAGGAGGTTTTCTGTTAAACACAAAGCCTGAAGTATTTTTTTATAGAAACATTAAATTACAAAATGTTTATGCAATTATCATGTAAAAAATATATATTTTACCCTCAAATTTGACTGACATGCAAAATGCCCAGGAATGCTTAGCGTGATGCATGCGCAAACTCCCATTAAGAACTAGTGAGCAAAAGCACAAGAATATCTCGTCACTTCAGGCTTCATATAAATTCTGTAATAACTTTTATGTTTCTGATGAGGTCTACAGCTTGATCTGCTCCACACATTTCGTTTTAAGAACAATCACCAGTTTTCCACCAGACAGAACTCTCTAAGCCAGAGGGAAATTCTCAGTGAGGCAGAGACATGAGAAGCACTTTCTGGCAGGCCTGAGAGCTGTGAGGTCCTGAGAGCTGTGGTTATGCTAGGGGCAGATTACATCAGTCAGTCTGTGTAGTTCCTGTAGGCAGAGTGCCCAAGGCTGAAATGTACTGAAATACAACAGAAACGCTTCTAACACCTCAATCACAGCATCTACCGTTGACCTCAGTACCTATTCACAAGCTACTACCAAAATCATTATCATGTAAGCACAGTCTTTTTGTTCTCTTGATAGATACGGTAACTACTACTTGAATGCTTTTTTAAAGTCAACTAGAAAAAACAAATAACTGTACAACCCTTACATGCACCCATCATATTCTCTATTACAGTGATTCTCAGGTAGACAGACACATTTAATTTGATTCAGTTTTATTCCATATAATGGTGCTGATGTGGTTATGGTTGTAGCCCTAACCATGACAAGATCACATGTTTATTTATATGTGGTGTCCTTGGGAACCCCAAGTCCAAAGAAACAGCAGCTAATTTACCCTAGTTTTAGTAGCC
Organism: Alestes dentex; assembly: GCA_037576975.1. Taxonomy (NCBI): domain Eukaryota; kingdom Metazoa; phylum Chordata; class Actinopteri; order Characiformes; family Alestidae; genus Alestes; species Alestes dentex. The sequence continues at coordinate 18,603,700 of JBBIGA010000002.1, forward strand.
TTACACAATAGCTCCCAGCAATTAGTGCAGACATTAGTAATGCAATTTCGTAAACATGCTCTGTTCAACGGCTATGATCTTTTCTATTAATTTTGTCTTAATGTTATTATGCTAACGTGTATGTATAGTACCTGAAATCATCTCGGTTTGTGATCCATAAATACATAAATATATAAATAAAAATGTGCATGCAAATGCCATCATACACAATCATAGTAGATCATGAATTATTTAAAGCCTTTCAAGGCTGAAAGACAAGGTTGCAGTTCTAAAAACATTTTGCAGGCCACTGCTGTAGATTTTCAGGGTAAAGTGTCTTTCCCACTTTATCCTTATTCGGGAGACAAGTCCGTTACTTGACTCTGATTGTTTGAAAATTTTTTAGGGTGTCACTTATGATTATATTAAGAGTTACATTATATAGTGAATATTTTGATGGTTATGTAATTCAATTAATGATTAAATTCTCAATTTATAACAACAAATATTCCATTTGAACACAGCTTTCTCCGTTTCACTGGATGAGCACAGTTTAATATTGACCTGTGGATCCTACTGTTCATCATTAAAACTGCAAAGCACTCATTAAGCTACTTCGTTAATAATGTACATTTTAATTTCATACATCAAATGCCACCATCATTCATAAATTAGGTCCGACTTAGAAATAACTTTTAAAATACAATGAATATACAACTTTGTCTGGAGAAATTATTTTCACAGTAATGGCTTGTGGACAATATTAAGGCTTCTTCAGCATTTGTGCTTGAAAAAGCCTGATCTCTGCCTGATGCCAGTTCCTGGAATGGAAATGCAGCAATCTCTAAAAAAAAAAACCAATTCTAACACTCCAAAATGTATACAGTCCAGATCAATGCATTTTTACACCTCTACTCTTTACCTTTCTTCAAGTCGATTTTGAGCCTCTTCCCACCCTTCTTGTTGCCAAGGCCGACGAGAGGTGAGTGTGTGTGGCTCTTTTTCAGGAGAGGGCTGTCGCCGTTCTTGCACCTGGGTGTGGGGGAGAGGCTGAGGGGCAGAGGTGAGCCCAGAGAGCGGCTCTCCATGCTGCAGCTGCTGCTCTCCTGAGGCTCAGCCTGCCTGCCAGAGGAGGACACTTCCACAGGCCTCACCATGGGCTTCACCCTCAGCGGCGGGGGCTCTTTGGTCCGGAAGGCACCTTCGTGGCTCTCAGACCCATAAAGGTGACCGATAAGGCTCTTCTCATAGTGTTCTTTATTACTGACAGGAAGAACCTCTAAACGCATGATGGGCGAACGCATGGCCTGACGGAACACCTCCTGTGACCTGAGAGGATAAGTGGAGAGATGTATGAAATGCGAGAAAGAAAAAAAAAAAAAAAAAAGGAGAGGTGACACGTGTACAGAGAAAAATTAGTCTTAAGGTTCATCAGAGGGGTCAAAAGTTTCACAAGGCTTTAGATGTAGTTTATTTGCACAAAGTGAAATGAATAATGATGTTAAATTTGAAAACAATTAAGGAAAAGTAATATCTTTATTAATTTTAGTCTAGAGGAAGCTCATTCCAGGCACAGCATAATTGGGGTTATGACTAATGAGCTCTACCCCTTACAAATGACAAAGCAATCCTTCTTACTCTTTTGTGTTGACTAATTCAATTCCAGACTCATCCATCCATCCTAAATCTAATAAAAATCTACTGTACCCTTCCGTAAGACCGAACTTTTCCACGTAGCACACACATGTCATGTGAAGTATGGATGTGTAAGTAATACACAGAAATCTAAGAGATCCTGAGGCAGCTTCTCAACAGGTAAAACAGGATCTTAAAGCTATTTGTGATAATTAATGATGGGAGTACATGTTATTATACATCAGTCAGCATCAACATTGACAATGAACGAGACAGAGACCCCAGAAGGTGTGGCGCGGTAACGCACCCACCACACTGCAAAAATGAAGGATCAGTGTAAATGAATAAGTGCAGCCAACTCAAGCTCGCCCAGCACAGTCAGTGTGAAGAACAAAGCTTTTGAAGGAGCAGCCAAAAGCGGGGTATTGTTATAATAATGTGTGATGGCAGACTGCATTACTGTGCTGCTCGCATGTGCGTGTTTGTGTGTGTGTGGCTCCGTGTGGCTACTGGGAGAGTCCCTTCAAGCAGCACAGAGGAGCTTTCAAGGACCACAGTGACTGGACGGACTGGCGTTTGAACAGATGTTTTTGGGCTGTGTGTTTTCACCACTTTTGAAGCCCGTCCAGCGTTGTGATAAGCATAAATGGGTTGAATCTCAATAACAATGGACTGAGAGGACTGTGTACTTTACAGTCATGATACTGCACAGAGAGAAGCGCACACAGAGAGAGAGAGAGAAAGAGAGGGAGAGGGAGAGGGAGAGAGAGAGAGAGAGAGAGAGAGAGAGAGAGAGAGAGAGAGAGAGAGAGAGAGA
>JBBIGA010000002.1:18628649-18639409 GCA_037576975.1 Alestes dentex
GGGGGGAAAACACACACACACACACACACACACACACACACACACACACACACACACACACACACACACACACACACCTCACTGTTATCAGCTTTATGCACACAATAACAGATAGGTCTATTGGCTCTAATTCCTACAGCTCTTTGATGCTGATTATAAGAGCGGGAGGTTTAGAGTGAGTGCGTTGGAAATGGATTTCAAAGCGGGTGTAGGAAGTAGATTTACATACAATTCCATACACTGTTCACCAAGGAGCTCTGAGAGCAAATAAAGCAAACACAATGAGAATCTGTGACATCAATAACGTCCACATTAGCAGTGGCAAATTAGCAAATTGTCCGAATTAAAACTCAATTACTTCAATGAGCATCCTATATCAGCATTGACTGTTTACTGTCTCCCTGAATAACCTGAGCTGGGAGGCATACTGGCATAAACAAACACATCAACATGCGATATGGATTTTGCCATATTGTAGAAAACATGATAAGCCTCACTCTCAAGACAAGTTAAACGTAAAGTTAGGTATTTCAATTTTGGGATTTCAACAAGATTTTGTTAAAGTAGCTTGGTCATGAAAAATTAAGCTTTTTTGTCATCTTTAGCTTATAGTTCAAGTGACACTAGAGCAGATGAGTGCAAGTATGTGACTCGATTGACCAAAATCAATTCTAAATGTACGCTGTAGAGAAATCACAAGTCAATAAAACCAACTAACTTCTGAAAGAATAGGCAATCAAACCTCTATTCATCTTTCATAGACAACGACCCACCAACGTCCTTGTCTGACATAATAGGGTTGAGATTAAGAAAAAACACAGCTAAAGTATCTTGGACAAAATGAACAGCACTTTGAAGAGTCCCAGAATGGATCAGGAGATTGCTGTACAATGAATTGGGCTTACAAAGCCACAGATAATTCGCCTTTTAAGAATGCGACATTTACACTACAGCCACACTACCTTCATTCCTTTTGTGTTTATTGTACGTTTTGCCAATGAGCCATTTTTGTCTTCCACGGGATGAGCTATTTTGAGCTATTTAAACGCACTGCAGTGCAACAGTTATCAGTTTCATTAATTTTATTACCACACAAACCAGTATGCCTTGCAGCATTTTCGCAATACTTAGGATGTCAAAGAGAACGCTCTGTCTGATGCTTATTTACAGCAGAATGCAGCAGATTAGCTTATTTCCTTAGCTGTCTCTGTAAGCACATATCATAATGCCATTAACAAATTGCTCAGAAGATTAAAGCTTCAGGAAAAGGCATAATGTATTCTCCTCTCATAGAAGAAAACAACGGATAAACCATTTCTCTCCCACCCACCACCTTCACAGAGTGGACTGTCTGCCTCCAAAGCCACATCCCTCCTCACCACTGAACTTAAAAGACTGAGTGGGGTCCAATAGAGACGTAACAATTCAACGAACTCCATTATACTAAACTGTATAAAACAGTGTAATCATAGCATAATGTAGTATCGTGACCAGCATGTTAGTTTCCAGCCAGCGGAGAACATTGCTGTAGATACAGCATTAGATTTGAATCATTTAAAGTACATATATTTAAAATGAAAACATTAACAGAGTAATATTAGTATAAGTATAGTTTCAGCCATATGTATTTATTTAATTATTTATAATGAGGTAATGAATGCACTTCACACTTTAATTTTGACGAGAGGATTTGGCATGGCATCTGGGATCGGCTGCACCAACAGAGCTTCTGCCTGGCTGTAGGAGAAGTTGGCGGTAAGTTTCTAGGAGTTAAGAATGTTGCACCAACTGGTCCTGGGGCAGCTGGTGGCCTAGGGGTTAGGGAGTTGTCCCTGCAATCAGAAAGCCGTGGGTTTGAATCCCAGGACTGCTAGTAGCGCCACTGAGGTACCCTTGAGCAAGGTCCCTGCTCCCTGGGTGTTCCCACTTCGGTGGCAGCCCACTGCTTCACTTTGTGAATGGGTTTAATGGAGAGAAAGAATTTCAGACTGTGTGCTATGGTGTGATCACATGAACGAGAATGACATTATGCAACAGCACTTAATTATCTAACTTGTATATCAACAGTGTGTCATTAGTTAATGATGCTACAAAAGCAAACGTTTAGAAAGGCCTGTCGAATGTCGCCCAACATTTTTCAACTCTCATTAAAATCAAAGTGGAAGTTTTATGGTCAGAGAGATAAAAGTGGGAGAAATATTCTGGAGGTTAAGAAATCTCAGATAAAGAAGAAAACACATGCAAAAGAACTGCTGCCCTATCAAAGTATAATGTCTTAACACTGGGATAAATATGAGAAGATGTCCGCGGTAGGAAAATGCAGACACTACAGCAGGTTCCTCAGGAGGAGGGTTGTATTAATCGCTGGAACGGATTTCTGTCCTTAGGGCAATAAGTTTCCTCCAGCAACTGGTACATCTGTACTGAACACCATTCAGTCAAGCCCCAGTCATGTGCCTTGCAAACAGTTGATAATTTTTTTTTTTTTTTTTTGGGAGTACTTTTGGTCTACTACTGCAACTGCTGAAACACTATTTCAGTATGTTTGAGATGCACAAATCTCTGCAGCCTCAAAGTGTTAGACAGCAGGTGTTGTAGCAGAGCGGCATTATGTGATACTTTAGGAGTTACTGTTTCCAACTATTAAACCCAAGAGATTAGAGACATGAAAAATACTCCCAGAGCAATTAGCAGCAGCACAGATCCTCCCGCAGGATGGCAGCACTAATGACAGCAGGAGCAGCACAGGACAGACAAATAAACCTGCACGTCAACACTGTCCCCACAAGCCAGGGCAGGTCCAGTCCTTCAGAGTTCACCCTGCGACTGGATCACCTCTCTACAAACAATATGTACACAAACACAAAAACTGCTTGCTGAAAACAGAACAGTGCTGGGTAGTAATGAAATCACAAACTGTTCTAAATAAATTTCAGTCTCTGTGGGTTTTTTTTTTTTTAATGATGTCTAAGGAAACCTTACACAGTATTGTAAACACCTTTGAGTTTTGTTTTACTCCATCTTAAAGTGTCCTTTCCACTCAAGCAACCAGTAAATACGATGCTGTTCTGTCATTTTACATTTGCTGTGATTGCTATATCGACATAATGTGGTTCAGCACTGTATCAGAGGAACTTTGGTTAAAAAATGGTATTTGGCTTCAGAGAAAAGAAACTAAGTTGCTAGAAGCCTTACTAATGTAATGTTTTATAATCTGCCATGCTTCAAGAAACATGCTTCAAAAAAAGTTAAAAAGATGACATGACATCCATCTGCCCACTTTACAGAGGACTGAGAAATTGGGAGTTCTGGGCCAGATCAAACTTTGAGGGATACTGGCATTTCCAGATGCCTTCTGCACATGTCTGGATAAAATATGAATATTTGATCCCCTGGAGAAAAAACTGAGACTGCTTTAGTTATACCACAAGGGCTTCAGCACACCCTTATTCTCTCTAATACATATAATCTCTCCTCAGTTGGATTTCAACAGCACTGAATCACTCTCTACCCTGACAATGTGCTCCAAAACACACTCCACTTTCTCCGTTCTCTGACATGGTTATTGCAAAAGAGATCTGATCTTAACAATACATTCAGAGGTCCGTAGCAAAGGTGGAAGAAAAAAGTACAAATTGGAAGGAAAATAAACAGACCAAAAATTACGGAGACTTTATATGCAGAATGTCATAATTGTGAAAGCAAGAAAATATAACAAAACCAAAACTATGAAAATGAAAGAATTAAGCATGAGCAGTATTTAAATGTTCAGTGAATTAAAAATGAATTGAAACACTCGGCAAAGGCGTTCAGATTAAGTATAAAGCCACATAAACCGCAAACAATAGCCAGCAAAAGCCAGCACAGAGTGGTTCCTCCTTTCAATCAGGTGCTATTTAAACACACTCTGTGATGCGAAGATTTTTCTCCAAATCCTTTAAAAAACTGCCACTGTTCTTCACAGACAGGAGAGGCTGAAGCTGCAGGTCCTTTTTCCCTTTCTTTTTTGCCCACTTAGTTCTGCTGTAAAGGCCAAGTGACAATCTGAACAATTACTAAGGCTTATTACCGCAACCTGTCCCTCTCCCTCTCTCTCCCTCTCTCAGTCTGCAGTGTGAGGGAGGCAGCAGCTCAGAGTGCATTAGTGAGCTCCAACCCTGTCATTTCTCAGCCACACTCACTTATTACTGACACGCTGGCATGCTGGCAGCCGGGGGGAGGTACACGCCGAGCAGACGTCTGGCTGTCACCGGGAGAAGAGGGGAGGGGAGAGAGCGAGAGAGAGAGCAGGAGCGAAGATGGGGAAAAAAAAAGGACAGGAGCAAAAGAGTAAGAAATGACGCTTTAAACGAAACGTGTGAAAAAAGCCCCCAAAGCTATGGTTGCACGAGGAGCCAAAGGGCACATGCTGAAATTACCAGTGTTCGCTTGTACAAAAAGAAGCTGCGTTTACAGGAAAAGTTCACCGACCATTTCAAAATTTTATCACATTTTTACCTGAAAGGTCAGTACCCAGTCCATTACTGAGCTTTTCCTACTGACTTTTAATGGGAGCAAACTGGGCCAGGATTTAGGCCACAGTTCGGCCTATAACATCATCATTATGGGATCAGGGTGAAACCACACAAACAGCAACAGAAACACACTCTGGCACGGTCCACTCACACTCAAGTCATTTGGAGTGGAAAAAAAAACTGCAGGAGAGGCTTTAATGTGATAAAAAGGCATTAACGAAAACGAACATAAAAAGAGAGAACTGAGTCCAGACAGTGACATGTTAATGGCACTGGTGAACCATGTAATTTCCATGTCTTCATTTATGGGCTTTACCATGTGTATTGTCCTCCCGGTGCTTGGCACTACACGTGATTCCTCTTAATTTCCCCCTTCTAGCAAAGTGCCAAAGACCTACTCTCAGCTTGACAAGCAGTAGAGGACTGTCACTAGACTGGAAGTGTCTTCTTCTAATTCTGGTTAAGGTGAAGAAAAGGTGTTTGCTTTGTTTTGCTTAACCAATGAACCCCAGCAGGTATGTGCTTGACTGAATACAGAAGGGCTGTAGGAGACAGTAGAATCAGTCCTCCAAGAGAAATGAATGATTCCAACAGATCGAAATAAAAAGAATCCTAATCACATCAGTTACTATAAAATAATCAAGAAACTAGGATACGGACATTCCGAAAATTTCAGTCGATACAATGTGTTATGTTAAAAAAAAAAACAAAAAAAACATATAAAACAAATCCCTGTGACATTTTAAATGAATCCTACTACATAACATTGACTTAACTCATCTATAATAACACATCATGACAGCATATGACCTCTGTCACTAGTGTTACAACAGTTTTAGTTATACAGTGCTTTACAGGCTGACACTTTCTCAACTCAAATGCCATTTTTCTCCCACTTTGTTTATAATAATGTAAAGACACCAATATTTATAAATATTTGGAGCCTCAACAGGGTCGATTTAATAGGACAGGCAGAAACTTGACAGTTGACCTCCACTGTTTGATCCTTTAAACAACGGATGACCTACTAAAATTTCCTTCACTACTTGGTAGTAAGGAAAAACGTGGCTTGAGGAGATCCGTGCGCTGCTGCAGCACGTTGTGGTAAAGTGCTAGGCGGTTTGGGGAGACGTGTGTATTTTTGGGCAGCCGAAAGCGAGCCAGCAGATCACATGCTGAGGACATAAAGCAGGTGAGCGCTCCACAATTCTGTAGCCCTGTGAGGATCCAGCTGAAAGCCAGGCAGAGTGAATACTAATCTACACGCAGCGAGAGCGTCCCAGTCCCTGCTGCCCGGGCCCACACACACAGGCTTACGAATAGATGAGGAGCGAGGCTCTCTGCAGACTCAGCTTCTGCTTATTCAGGCCCCAGGCACGACGCGCGTGTGTTAACACGGAAATTACATGCAAAAAAACAAAGCGTTACAGTGACGGCGGCAAAGCAATGCCTCCCATCAGCTTCCTTTGACTGGCATCACCCCCCCATACACACATCACACAAACACACCTCAGAGTGTGCAGTCTCCTCTTGTTGTGTGTGAGCCTTCATCAGCGTAAAGTGCCAGTTTAATTACCCCCACTGGGCAGAGAGAGAGAGAGAGAGAGAGTGAGAGAAAGAGAGAGAGCAAGAGAGGGACAGAAAGAGAGCGACAGAGAGAGACAGAGAAGAAGAGAATGACAGAGTGAGAGAAAGAGAATAAAGGGAGAACGTAAACGTGTTTGTGTGATTCTAAGATGAATTTTACAGCAGTATGAGAAATGAGACAAAAGGGAACAAAAAAAGCATAATTTCTAGCAATTTAAGAAGACAGTTCAGATTTCAAAAGGTGATTTTAGCAGCTTTGAGGGTACTAACAAGAACAGACAAAAGAGAGCAGATCAGATCCTAATTTACATCACCAATGAGACAATACTACACGTTAAAGCTGGACTTGCATTTCTAATGCAATTTTCAAATTTTAAACAAAATACTAACACTAACAGCAAACAAACATTCTCATCCTACAAATACTGCTCAAAAATCAGTCTCCCGTCTGATTGGTTATTAATCAACGGCATAAAGCCAAGTCAGTATGGAATAAAAACAAAACATTAATAACGAGTAACATATCAATTTAATATTTTTTTTGTTTGTTTTTTGTTCCCAACAAAACAACATTTGCTTCTGGTTTCTGTTTTCATTCTCATCTTTTGAACCAACCCCTGCAAAAAATAAAATCTAAGTCATGTGCGATACGACAGTGCAGGCTAATATTAAATAACGAAGCCTATAATACAGTCGACAGCTTAGAGGGTTTCAGACCCGAGTCCCTTTGGTTTGGGAGATAGCTGATCTGGTGCATTTCACTTCATGTGTGAAAGTGATCCGCTCCTCACACTGGGCAGGGAATAACATGATTGGTTCAACTTGTCAAGTTGCTCATCATTTCCAGTTTCAAAAGCAAAAAGGGTGGTCTGTGGAGTGAAGGAAGTGGGCACCCAAAACGAGCTTGCACCGCTGCCAGGTACAAAATCTTCTCTAGCAAGAACACCCTCCCATGTGCAGGTGTTCCTGTTTGAGAATCCTTGCACAAAAAAAACAAACAAACATAACAATGAAGAAATTAATTTTGAGTCTATCACGGCACACAAAGGCATGCAATTGTGCAATCAAAAAAACGGTTCATCAGAAATTCTCCTGTGTATAAGTCAAGGCTCCAAAAATGTTGCAGGAAAAAAACTGAAATCATCCTTCACCACTTTTTTTCCAGGTGAGAATTCACTGCACACCACCTCATTCAACTGGACCGAAGTAAGTGTACCTGCTTTTAATATGATAAAATTCAACGAGTGATGTGTCAGACACTTTGAAGGTTTGGATTTGGGGCTTTTGGAGAAAGGTGCCTTTGCTGTCTGAAACAAAGTAGACCAAAAAAAAAATCTCCAAAGCAAAAAGAAAATTGGTCCGCAAATTAGAAACAATGCCCTGTCACTAAAAAGTCTGCATGAAAGAGCGAATTCTAAAGTAAAGGTCTATATTTACACATCAAGTCATCAAAGAAAAAAATATATACAAATGGTCCTAAAATATTTTCTGTGTCCACCATGGCAGGATGTCTGTATGGCCCTTGTTAAGCCTGAGTTCTGTTCGAGGTGTGGTAGAAGGTAGAACTGAAGATGATAGCAGCTAACCATAAACATTCTCTCAATTTAAGTTCAAGCACAATGAACGTCTGTCCTCTGAATCTAACAGCTTTTAAATGTACGATTTTAATGTATTAATGACATTAAGCAAGCTATGTAAAAGGAACAAAAAGAACCAGTTTTTCATTTTGTTCTAACCAGTTTATGAACATTTAACACAACAAATACTGGTTGTGACGGCAGTTACCTAATTTATGTTTCCATTTTGTGTTGGAGTGGTGGGGAACTGTGATAATCATCCCTTTCCCCAAAAACGCCTCGAATCAGACCTGTATGCAGACTCAGACTAAACTACTGGGACCATGTGTGAAAACTGTCCTCAACAAATGTTGGCAGAAATATTCAGAAGTCTTGCTCTGGAGTTGTTTTAGAGGTTTAGGTTCTTTTTTTTTGTTTTCTGTTTTCTTTTTAATTAGTCAAGATGGTGGTAGATCTGGATAACCTGGTAGGATAAACTCATTACCCATTTTAGCATAGACACCAACTTCTTCTGGTCACTAAAAACAAAGAGCCATCACTGGCGACTACCAGATATTCAATCTGAAAAGGACTAGTTTCTTTACGAGTACTCGGAGTTCCCACAAAAGAGGTAGTTTAGCCTAATGTCATTACTCTGTAAAGTACATTGTGGCTCCATGCCAGTACGTCTCAATGGCTATTACTGACATTACAGCAGTCTACCCCCTAAGTAAAACTAATTCAACCCAAATAGGTCTAAAATCAGACAAACTGTTCTGTGCCAAAGTGAAATCACAACCCCTGAGCATATCGACACACTGGCCTTGGCCTGAATGCAGCTGAAAAAGTGTTTTTATTCCAACTTGTAAAGCTGCCCAAAACGAGTCACGCACATGCGGTTTTGATTGATGATTATAAGACTACTCTATTTGAAATATCTCCAAATACCTGACAGTCTGGATAATTACATTATAACTGTAACCACACCGCACAGTTCTATTGCATGAAAAATATGAGCATAAGATCAGATATATTTTCCTTTTTTGGTGTTTAATTATGACATTCTGATCTGTTTCTGCTTAAAAAAAAAAAAGAAAGAAAAAGGCACGCTCTCAGTGTCTCACTGGGACTATCAAGAAAGTACACTCTCTGGACTGAGCTACAACTCAGCGAAGAGCTCCTGGCACTTCCAGAATGGATCTTTTTCTTTAGAAACTGTTTTCATGAACAACACAGAGGCCAAATATAATTTTTAATGACATATTTTACTTGCCCACTTGTCTGGTAGGTTCCTTACAAGATATCCCTTGATGTGAGGAAACTCAGGAGCTTTGTCACATCAGAAACTCGATGTGAGGTCACTCTATGACCTCGCCCTGCCTTTGCAGTGACATCACTCTTCATGTTACATAGGTCGGATTAAAGCGAACCCAATCCTGGAGATTTTAGTTTCTGGCTGAAACTCAGTGTCAACGTCTCCACATCTGGAGTGGATTTCCCCACCATCAGCCATATTCTACAACTGCTGAAACAGCTGAACCTTTTAGCTCTGGTCTACATGGTCAACACACTGCTTAAAGGAACACACTGCGGTGAAGTGCTTCTGACCAATATTCTATATCTCAACATTCATTCCATATGAACACTGCAGAATTTGCTCATTAATTCTGTGCCTCTCCATGGACCAGTGGGGCCATAGAGATCATTTCACTACCACAGAACGAGGAAAACACCTGCATTCGAAGCAGGAAAAGAGTGGAAACTGCTGACCATGGCACAGTCCCAGAGAGATGACCTCTGGGATTTCCGAGAGGACACACAGCTCACACCATGGCCGCCAGCACAACAACCATCAACGGCCATAAGGACAACAACGCCCGCCTTTAATTAGCGCTCGGGGGAAAAGCAGCATCAGAAGCAACCCAAACAGAACGAGGCACACATGCTAGTACTTGCATAGTACATTCATGAGCCACAGCTCCGGAAACACCCTGAAAGCGAAAGAGACGCCTGCCAAGGTCCCAAAACTCAGCTCTAATCGGAAAGCATCTCAGAATTTAAATTGATACTAGACATGCAATTTGGAACGACGTGAGGTTGGAACGAAAGCCGGGAGACAAGAGACGTGGCCGCAACTCTGCGGCTCACCTTCACAGAAACTGGAAACCACATGGCATTGTTATCAGTGAGAAGAGGGAGCTGTATTTCAAAGCTTTCCCTCTCACGTGGCCTTTGGTGGTTTCTTTTTTTTGGAATATCTTGAAGAAAGTGGAGTTACACAGCCGTAAAAAAATGCTCTGAGGGCTTCTAGCTGAGTTTTGGCCAGCCCTCGCTGAACCACATGAAAGACGTGCAGGACAACAGGATGGAGTCAGAATGATGAAGAGACACCTGACTAAGCAATCACGAACCCCAGCTTGCCCTCCTTCTGCTTTTCTCACTTTTTCACTCTCTCATTCCCACTATTTCTTTTATCTCCTGTCCTTTCTCCTCATTTCTTCCCTCCAGTCCATCATGGTATGCCCCATGCTTCCCACATCAGAGTAAGAGTAAATACAGCAAAACTGTACACAAATATTCATCTGGCTCAGATTCCTGTTCCATATTCCACTATATAAACCATAATGTTTTTGTGTGCGGGCCTGAATCTCTGGGGTGTAAAACAAATGCCTAAGAGCTTCTTAAATACAATAAAATCACAGAAATGAGGCAGACTGACTGCTAAGTAATCGACACCAGCGATGAAGGGAGAAAAGAAGTAATGGAAGAAAAAAAAGGAGGAAAAAAGAAAAGCGGAAAAGAGGGATGGCCGCAGGTGGGGAGGCCTCAGGGCAATGAGCGCACTGCAAAAACAACAGTCTGCTTAATGCACAGTGGACGCCCCAAACAAAGGAAGGAGGATAGAAGGACAAAAGAATAGATATAAAAAAGGTCCCGGAGACTAAGACAGAGACAGAGAAAGGAGGGAGTGAGGAAGAGAGGGGGGCTGAATCAGGTTGCATTGGGAGGAAGTCCCCCTCTGTTTGGGAATGTTTTAGGGAGAGTTCCGGAACATTGGCTGAGCTCTGTGTGTGTGTGTGTGGGGGGGGGGGGGGGGGGTGAG
>JBBIGA010000002.1:18646294-18657127 GCA_037576975.1 Alestes dentex
GGGAGAGAGGGAGAGAGGGAGAGAGGGAGAGAGAGAGAGAGAGAGAGAGAGAGAGAGAGAGAGAGAGAGAGAGAGAGGAGACATTCCTTCCATCACTCTACAATCAAACGCTCCGTGCAGACAGAGTTCACTGAGGAACAGCGAAGGCGGTCACACAAGCCTTTCAGCAAACAGCGTCTCAGACACAGACTGCCTGCATCTAGCGCTCAGCCAAACACTGAAGAAAAACAGCTTCAGCAGATGAGTCTGTAACCCTGCTCTGATAAGCCACACAGAGTGACATTCTAATGGATTTAGCAAACCTATTTACAGTAACATCTATTAATATCATCGCCACTGCCACACCTGAAAGATAAGCTTGATCAACTATCAGACTAAGTAATGTGAAGTTGTGAGAGAATGTCTGTGACCCTTTTCCACAGTTGATTTCTGATCCGATCTCCATCTAGGTACACAATGCCCTCTATACATAAATACACACATTAATGCATGCTTTTGCTGTCATTTTTGGTTTTTACTTATTTGCACAAAGGGTGTGCAATATGACCACACATTACTGTGAGAAATTACACTGTATTATGCCTCTCTGTATGTTTCACTTTAAAGAACATCCAGTATATAGTCCTGTTTTATTACATTCAGTGCAGTGAAACACTGTATGAAAATCATACTTTTTACATTTTTGTAATGTGGCACTTTGCCCATACCAGCTTATCAAATCACAAAAAAATTAAACACTGATGTATATAGTGCTCCATAAATATGATGTACAGGGGGTCCTCGACATATGACGTTTCGAGTTCATGACACTCAATCCCATAAAAAGTTTTTACGAATTGAGTGTTTTGGGATACGCCGCTAGCGTCATACTTACAGACAACAAAATAGTTTGGTTGCGCGAGGCAGAAGAATTTTTTTCCCCACTCATTTTTTGTTGTTTTTTTGTGTTACTACAGTTCAGTGTACAAGTACAGTATTTATGTCCTTTTCGTTTTCTGTGGTTATGTTTTTATGCTCTAGATTATGATTTTACGACTGTGTAAGGATATGTAAGTGTTTCAAATTCAGGTCACGGATCTGTGTCACACTGTCCAAAAACTACTGCTTATTATTACATACTTACTACTACTTATTATTACTGCTACTACTACTAGGTACAAAGACAAACTGGCTTAACACGGTGTCAAAATTTCATGACAAATGGACCGTGTCGGATAGTCTTGCACAAAATACTGAAATACATTTTCAATACTGCAATGCAGACAATATTCTCAGGTAGCACATCTGAATTTCCTGACATGCAAATGTTACTTAAGTTGTGTGTGTGTGAGTGTTTTCAGGGGTAAGTCTTTTCAGCTTTCTGCCACAGTATTATTTGGTACCAAGCATTGTGATACTAGACTTGGTATTGATGAAGTAATCAAAACTCTATTGAGACAATCCTAGAATGGGCCGATAGAAATGGTCCAAAACCAGTTATTGACTTTTTTTTTTTTCTAAAGAGGTAACATTTCAGATGAAGTATTATTAATTACTGTTCTTAATAATAACAATAATAATAACACTAACAGTACATATTTGTTGTAATTAAGATTTATTTGCCATATACATGCAATGGTGTACTCCTACAACATATAACATGAAAAAGCCTTCACTGCCTTTACTGATAGCAATGTTTGCAATTAACCCATGTTCAACTGTTTAGGAGATCAGAGTTAAACACACTTGATTGAGGTGGTTGTGACAAGCGCTGCAAAGTCTCCAGGCATAAAACAAAAGGCGCGTCTGCTTGCTCAGAGTGGCCAGAGGGAACAGAGAAAAAGCAGACTCACTACACCACTCTTCTGCAGAGTCTGGAGCACAACCTGTGACGAACACTCTCATACATCAGGTTACACACATTTCCACTCAGCACTGTTTGTACCTAACGGCCTACAGAACCAGACAGCTTTGGCCCAGAGTACCGTTACAATCACTGCTCTGCCTCGACCCCAACCCAAGCATCCATCACTTACAGTCATTAGTCCAGCACTACCTGTGATCATGTCGGCTTTGGGTGAGTTGGTCCCCCAACTTACTGCTCCGTATTTTGTAGCTTTGTTCATTCAGATGCTGCTCCTTTGCTTCCAATTCATCAGGATGCAGCATGGAGCCATTAGAGCGGGCTTATAATGGATGGAGTGTCAGCGGGCTGATGAGTGTGGATTCAGGCTGCGAGATTGAGAAGATGGAGAGAGACTGTGAGGACGCTGTGCTCTGTGGGCTAAAACTGCAGCCCTGGGGGTCTTTACTCATCACAGCATCTCTCCGCTGCTCCATTCATCTCGCTCTTTAGCTCACCCTGGGCCCTCTCTGTCTCTTTCTCTCTCACTCTCTCCCTCTGCTCCCTTCACTTCATCTCTCTTTCCCTCTCTCATTCAACCTCCCAGGAACATTTGTTCTCAATCTCCCTCGCTCTTTTTCCATCATCTGTCTCTTCTGCATGCATTTTTTGATGGCAGACGATAAAAATGATAGAAGACTCCATTCACAAAGCCTATAAAAACCAAAACAACGGCCTTTAACGTTTAATACTTAAAAAAAAAAATTTCAACACCAACTCACAGGAACACAACTTCAAACTTCATGGGTGCTGGTCAGGAAGACCATGAGGGACGGCTTAAAGAATGACAGAAGGCTGACAGACTGTGGAATCATAACTCATAAAACATTCAGATGACCCCGAGACCAATATGGGGGTCTCGGGGGAGTTGAAGTGTATACAGAACGTATACACTCAGAAATATTTGTAGGGTCAAATATTGATCATTATTCAAAGAGTACCCTTGATGCACTTAAACCTGGGGACTATTGATTAGAATGGATGGGAAAATCAATGCTGTTTTCAATCAGCTCAGAATGAGTTTTAGGAGAGGCGCATAGCCAGGGAGAGCATAAGAAAGCAAAATAAAGACATCAGATATAAAGTGATAGGAAATCATAAATCCAATGCTTTGTGATGGCTTTCGAACCTCACAATTAGAACAAAAGGCCTTGAATCTATTGTTCCAGAGAGCAGCAAATTAATCAAAGCTGTATTGAGTAGATGGAAAAAAAAACAAAGCAAAAGGACTGGTTCTCCAACATTTACTAATCACCTGAGCACCTCATGAGACAGCACGGTCTACTGAGAGCTACGTGATAGTCCAGCCTTGTGGTACATTCAGCCTTGCTCTACTGGGTCAGTGCCGTCCAATCCTATTTCCTGTCTAAGTGAATCTGCGCTTTATCACTCAGACAGAGGCCCATACAGTACAGGAGGTTGAGGTTATGCCCCGGCAGTTTTCATAAATATGTCGGACGTGATGAAGGTAGCAAGATTTGGTTGCACAGGAGATAACCTGTCTGTGAGGATTTCTCACACGCGCAGGCCTGACACTGAGCATGACCACGGGGCTTCAGGTGAAACTAGCCAGACACACTCCAACAGGCAAGGCGCACTGAGCTAAAACACACTTCCTCTCTGCATCTCTCATCCTCCATCAGCTGCCCTAAATAGATGTTCTCACTGTTCTTCTCTGCCTGCACTCCCCTCTCCGACTTCCTGATCTTTATCATTCTCTCTACTTTTCTTATTATCTCTGTATTTCTTATACTGTAGTTTTCAACAACTTACTTTGAAGTCTTTCCTCCTCAGCGGAGACTGTATGATAACTTTAAAAACGTTTCTTTTCCTCAATGCAAACTGACTACAAAAATGTCTGTAGAAGCAACTAAATTTTAAAGATGTGGTACGGACAGACATGACAAAACACGTTGCCAGTCAGCGACTTCTGGCACTGCTTAATGTCTCTAAGCCCCGCAGTGTCACTCAGGATCACATTACATAAATCTATATAAATCCCAGGACAAAGCCATAAAAGCGGACGATCAAAGTCATGATTTTAACTTTACATTGTCAAGGGCACTCCATCTACAACTTAAAAATAAACGAATAATTTCGTTTTACCTCACCTTGCATTACCACCCTAGTTTCAGCTTAACGTTTACTCAACACACACCAATTAGCCATAACATTAAAACCACCAGTCTAATACTGTGTAAGTTCCCATCAACCCACCAAAAAAGCTCTGACCAATCAAGGCATGTGATCCACAAGACCTCTGAAGCTGTGCTATGGGGTCTCCACAGATTGGACTGGTTTGTCAAGCATATCCCACAAATGCTTGATTGGACTGAGATCTGGGGAATTTGAAGGCCAAGTCAACATCTAGAACTCATGTCATGTTTTTCAAACTACTCCTGTATTATTTTTGCAGTCTGACAGGGCACATTATCCTTTGAAAGAGGCCACAGTCAGTAAAGAAAACTGTTGCTATGAAAGGGTCTATGACAATGTTTAGGTAGGTGTTATGTGTCAAAGTAACATTCACATGAACACCAGGACACAAGGTCTCCCAGCAGAACATAGCTCAGAGCATCACACCGCCTCCATCGGCTTGTCTTCTTCTCATGGCGCATTCTGATGTCATCTCTTCCCCAGGTATGCGAGGCACATTCGTCGACATGATGTAAAAGACAACACAATTCATCAGAAAAGGCCTTTAGCCAGCTGTTCACTTTCCCTTCGTCCAAATCACATTTGAGTGTAAAAGGAGTTAAAACTTCAGCTTGTGCTCACAGACATCAAATTCTCTTGCTATACGGTATAACGTAAAAAAAATAGTTTAACTTTTACAAAATGTCAGTGTAATTAAATGCCTAAGATGTAAATAAAGCTAGTGAGTGGTTTGATGTGAATAGCTCCATTCTTGAAAACTTCAGAGTCAGAACTGATATCAGCGACTGTGATATGGACCAGATGTCTGAAGTGTTTAAAAGCAACCGCATGGAAAGTTTTTTGGTTTTTTTTTGTTTTTTTAAAACATGAAGTGGGTCTTAATACTGATGCCTGAGACATTGTTTAGTTCTTTTTACTTATTTAGTTTTTCTGTGTGCAGTAACCTGGCCAATTTCGAGAACAAACCCACCCTGCCTGCCCCACAAAAATGTTCATTAATCACAAACCACAATAATTTTGGGAGTTACTTACTTTGTAGAAAGGCTGTCACTTTGTCACTTTTTGCCCTAACCTGCCCACACCTATTAAGTTGTCTAAGGCCCTGACCAAGAAAAACTCACAAAGGTTGGCCGGTGTTTTGGACAGTAAAGAAAATAAATGTTTACCTTGTAGAGAAATCGGAGCAGGTAAGTTAAGTTTCTCAACTAATTACATCAAATCACTCTAAATGAACTGAAATATTGGTGACATTTATGAATGAAATTAAACGACAAATTCCTGCCAAAATTAACTCAGACACAGAACACAGTCCAACAGACCAATTATTCTCCCTTTCCCTTCTCTCGCCCTATGTCTCTCTCCCTGTCTCCCTCATTCCCTGGCTGACAGCATGACCGATGCAGCGAGGAGCTCTGGTGCTGCTGCGCAGGCTGTTTTGGGTTACAAAGAGATCACAGCAGAGATGTTTACACGGGCCAGTGGTGGTGGAGCTCTGGATGACTCCAAGGTCATGATGGAGAGCAGAGACACGAGTGCATCAGCGGAGAAAGGTTGAGAGTGTCAGAGGTAATTTACTGCCTCTGTGCTACGGCGGCCCCTGAGGGACACATTACCTCCTGGCCTAAACCAACACAGAGACACTGAGGTTAAAGACTTCATTGGTGAGAGGCACCTGGAAGAGTTCAGAAGATCCATTCATTGACTGAACCATGCAAACATGAGCAAACCTCCATCCATGACTATCAGAGAAATTGGTAAGGCTAGTCTGGGAGCAGCTGTAATGTTTTCTATATTAAACCTTAGATTGATCACACTAACTTTTCCGGTGCAATCAATCTAGGCACATTTTAACTAAGGCAACAAACAAAACTATTATGCTAATAGTTGATAATGTACGTGAATTAATCATCGGTGCTGTTACCGAGGCTGAGTTACCGAGGCGGAAGAAAGCGTCACTTTTGTTTCATTTAGCCTGAGGCTTACCCGTAATATACTAAGCGACAGACAGACTAAAATAAGTGATGCCAATAATATATAGATTATCATTATAGGTCTTTAAACTGCAGCATCAATAACCCAGTTAAACACTGTCAGCCAGTCTGATGGTGTTTTACTCCTGTTGACGAGCCATGTGGAAACAAGCTGCCAGGACAGCGATGGTATTTGTTAATGTGAAATGTTAGCAGAATGAGTGTCACTCTAAGCTAATTTAGCATCTTTACATAGCTAGCTGATCCATGTGGCTCATTTTGAGCAAATCACATCAAAGTGTGAACAGAATGTCCTCAAGTCTAGTAGCTTGGTTTGAAAGAACACCAGCGCAGACGCAAAGCTGCAGTTTACTGACCATCCTGCTGCTTCAGAATCTATCCAAGGATGTTTTCTTCTCAGACGGTGATAATGTTCTCCAGTGGAAATCAGGCTTGCACACACTATGAAAATGCTTTTGAGCTTCCAGATGTAACTGATCTACCTGCTCACAAATGCACAACACTATAGGGACCAGTAATTTGTAATACTTGCTCTACGTTGCTGTAATATTGTAAACAACATATAATTAATCAAAATACTGGCTAACAACTTATCGCTGACATTACTGATAACGTTGAATTATTGTTTCAGCTCTAATTTCAAGTTTGCAGTGGGCTCTACAGGGTAGATGAGTTTTGTTTATTTTAGCAATTGTGCAAACTGACATGCTTTCTGAGTTTTTCCCCCTCACACAAGGCGTGACCCCACATCCCTCACTGATTAGGAGAGGCTTCAAAGCCTCAAGTGCAGACAGAACCACATATGGAATGAAGTCATTTTAGCCAGTTGTGCTTGTGCTGCATAGTCTCTAGATTGGGCCTGAGGTCAGTATGCATGGGAGTGCATATCCACACAACTGCATCCCTAAAGGAGAACTTGCCTCATTAGTAATGAACCCAGATCCTGACTACAGCAGGACCTGCTAATAACACCTCACTCCCCGCCCCTCACCCCGGAGCAGGAAAGCAGTAGTTCAGGGATCAATAGACTGCAATAATCCCACACAGAGAGGGAGGGACAGAGTCATAACCCCTACATACACCCTACACCACTCTGAGTGCACCAAAAATAGCTCCAACACACAATTCTGTTTCACTGTGTACACAGTGACCAAGCAGATACAACACTGGAAAGGCGGTAAAGGAAGCAGTTCTGGGGGACTTGTGCTTCTAAAGTAAACCATCTTTTACAGAGCACAAAAAATAATTCCGTTTTGGATTCAAAATGTGTGAAATTCCAAGAATAAAAAAAACTGTTCACAGTGTTACTGTGTGGATCAAAACATTAATCTGAAACATAAAATTCTTATTCACCAATAGTTTTTAGCTAGAATTCAGTGAGATGAAAGTGGAAAACAATGATGTACAGAAACACAATACTATCCAACATTCAAACAACTGTCCGAGTTATACAGTCTGATAATAGAACTGCACTTGCTGTTTACGTTATCATGCCATAGCATAAAAAGGAAAAAAGGAATGTGCTTACCCTGATTGTGTTGCTGCATTAGAGGATACTACTGGGTAATATGACAGTATGTTATCATTAATACAACAAATAGCATCACTGTACACTTTCCTGAGCAGAGTGCAGGTACTGAGATATTTCTAGACTGCCAGCCAATTGGCCTGCTTCATACAGTAATTGGAGCTGACAGGATATTAGCTCATTCGGTCATTATCTTATCTGTTTTGTACCAAGTGTTTGACTTTCCCCTTTGTTCTTTAATACACTGACCAAAATAGAAAATGTCCATATACTTCAGTCTTTACGTTTTTTTTTTTAATTACTATTACTCTTATTAGTTTTTATTATTACTCTGAGTTTTGCAGAAAGGTAAATACTGTGATATTGTGTAACATGAACATCAACATAACACAAAACCATTATACGTTCCCATTTAATTTGTAAATCATGAGTATTCGTAATGTTTGTATATCATTGTGTGCCATTTTTCAAAGCAAAAATAACATTGCTCAGGAAAATATTGAGCCAAAAATTTAAAAACCTGCAAAAACTAAAATCTCCTTTAATAATGGGATATAACATTCAATTTATTCACCATTCTCGCCATAGTAAACAGTATAGTAAAATGCTACCTAGCAAATAAACTGTATGGACGGGTTGAGAAAACCAACTTTTGCTAACTAATTGCGAGCTAATATAATTGTACTTCATCCAGTTAAGTGTGAGTCTGAGACTTCGTTGCAGTAGCTAATGTCCCCCCTCCCCCATGTCCTCTCGGCCCTCATCTATCAAAGCTCATTTCACAAAAACCAACCCCATGACAGTACCAAGGAAATGTTTGTTCTGTGGTATCTGAAGGTTCAACTCCATGAGTTTGCAGACCTTTGGGCATGCTTATGAAAGTAATCAACAATCAATCTCACGTCAAGGTGCACTGAACGAGAACGTAAACACCAGACACTGCCCACCTAACGACATGCGGCATCCTTCCTTTTCTTTGCATATTTCAGGAACAACTCCAATCGAAAAACTCGAGCGGCAGCCTACCTCTGCTCTCTGCCAGAGTGAGGAATCCCTTCAAAAAGCTGAAATTGATTTTTCCTCTCTGTGGCTTTCTGCTTTGTGAACTAATTGAAGTAATAAAACAAACCAGTAAAGCATAAAATAGTATTAGAGTGCCGGTTTCATTTCGGGGATTTCACAGGTCATCATAGAGCTAAATGAAGGGGGAGGACGGGGGGCCGTGCTGGGACTGCAGAAGACGCATATTCACTTCCTGTGGTCATGGATGACTGGACACTGAGCATTCACTCAGACCAGAGTGATAATCCACTTAGTGTGGAAGTATCAGCGGGCCAGGCTACACAGGCAGCAGGGGAGAATAGCAGCAGGTCACAGGAAATAATGTGTGACGGTGTTTAGACCATAACGATTTCAAATCGAAAAAAGAAAAAAAAATTACTCTCACACAATACACTTATTGTCTCTTCCAATGAGTGTTATTCCTAAGTGTTAACTTAATCTCTCATTCCTCATCCTTCATGAAAACCACTGTGAGTAGGTAGCTGGGTGGATCCCCCCATTACCTTTATTATGATTTACAGCCCAGCTGCCCTGTTTGGAAGGTTGCTATTTTCCACAAGGACCTCCTGATTCTCAATCTTTAGCTTTGAAAGCTTTGAGAGTTTGTCATTTCTGAGCTAAATCAGTGTACTGTATAAGTACAGTCCTGTAGAA
This sequence comes from Alestes dentex, assembly GCA_037576975.1. Taxonomy (NCBI): domain Eukaryota; kingdom Metazoa; phylum Chordata; class Actinopteri; order Characiformes; family Alestidae; genus Alestes; species Alestes dentex. The sequence continues at coordinate 18,655,569 of JBBIGA010000002.1, forward strand.
TCAAGACCCGTTTAACACAAAAAATATTAAATATCAAATTCAGTTTTGACCTCAGAACACCAACGTTACGGCAAAACAGCAAAAGACTTACTTCCGCAAGGGAGTATTTGAGACATATTTGAGAGTAGTATTGTAATAGATATCAAATATGTAATCTTACACAGAGCAACTTATAAATGAACCATGTCACTGATGTAGGCAAATATAGCATTAGGAGTCTTGCCCAAGGACTTCTATTAGTGTAGGGTGGTGTGCTTGTCCAGACAGAAAATCAAACTCCAGTCTCTTGCATCAAGGGCAGCAATGTTAAACACCAGCAATCAAGACTCCATCCTTAGCTATTTAATTTCAGATGACAGCTGGTGTTACCTCCAGGTCGAGTCCAAATAATGTTTCTGGTGCTTTGGACTGCTGAACATCCAGCACGCAAAACCTTTTATTAATTTCTCAATATTTGAGTGTGCAGGCTAGGGGTGCCAAGTATGAGAAAACTATTTTTACGTTATGTATCTGGATAAAGTTGATGTTACAGCTTCAAACACAACAAAACTTCACCTTTACTGCCCTTTACAGTCTTACTGGCTTTGGTCTACAGGTGCATTTTGAAGGTTTACAATTACTGATTATAGTCCATCGGTTGCTGCACTACTTCAGTCAATCTAAAGAGACCACAATAGGACCACTGCAGAAAATGAAGGGCTTGAGTATATCGTTTTGAGGGAAAGAGCTGTAGTCTCAACTGTAAATGTGTCAGATAGAGTGGTCTGTACAAGGTAGAGGGTGTCAAAAGAGGGGCTACAGTCTTCTATTCGAAACCTGTAAAGTGAACCCATGCAGTAGGTGTAAGAGATTAAACGGCCAGTGAGTGGTAGTACAGGATTGATGTATGTTATAAAGTGGGCAATCGTATGTGTGTGTGGTCTTTCCTGGTTTTGGTACTGCGAAATCTACATAAGTATCTTTATCATAAATAATCTAAACCTCTAAATTATGAATTTCGGTTATTTAGTTAGTGAGTCTTCCAGTTAGAGTTACAAGCACTACTGCCCCCACCTTCACTTTGCTCCCCCACAGGAGTGTGAGTGTGTTTGCGTGTGTGTGTGTGTGTGTGTGTGTGTGTGTGAGAGAGAGAGTGTATTTCAAGTCTCTCCTCTCCACAGATGGTTCCATCCCAGATGGTTGTCAAGCTCTGCAGACGTGACAAACTGCATATTTACAGCCGTGGCAAATGAAAGAGGAAGAGACTCTTCTTTTCAGCCGACACCTCCACCTTGATGCAGAAACAGGGAAACTGGAGCAGGGCGCAGGAATGCCTGGCGCGCGATAAAAAAAAATCCACTTTCCAACACATTAAACATTACAAGCCCCTGTCTACCATTACAATGAAACTTAAAACACAGGGAGCAGTTTTACAAGCAGACATGAATAGTAAGACAGGAAAACACACACACACACACACACACACACACACACACACACACACACACACACACACTTCTTCTTCCCCTTCACCCAGTTTAAATTTCTCTGCACAGCATGTTCTACCTCCTAAAAATTAT
>JBBIGA010000002.1:18678085-18690895 GCA_037576975.1 Alestes dentex
CTGGAGGAACCGAGGAGGAATCTGGAACCGAACCTGTGTTCTCCTCACCAGCTCACACAATATCAACTACTTTTACATACAGAACGAATCCTGATACTTTTACCGCTTTCTTGTTTATTTGTATTTTTATATACATATATGGACATTAACGACTCCAGATCTTTTCAAGTCGACTTGTCCGTCAACACAGTCGAAGTCGTGTCGACTAGTCGTTTGATGACGTCACACATGCAGCGGAGGAACACAGGTGTCCAACATTGAGCAACTTTTACTGCAGTTCTTTGTAACATTAAAAGTCAACATGACAATTAAACAAAACAAAACAAAGGCAAATGCCTTGAATTTCTGGTAAATTTACATGTACAACAGAAAGTGGGAACAGTTTAAGCCGCGGCGCCACTCAGCTCCTCTGGACTCCCTGCAGTGCTAGCGTTAGCCATGTTAGCTAGCGGTGCCGTTTCAGATGCCGTGCAGAACGCCGGTGCTGTTACTGTACTTTAACACCGACTTGCAGGTTGTGCAGGTCTCCATGCTGTTTGTGTCTAGAGTGAAGGATCTCCACACATGTGATGTGTGTCTGACTCCTCTGCTGCCGTGTCCTTCGTGTTGTGGTCTTGTGTTTATATTCCACTCGCGCCAACGGTACCGCCCTTTTTATGAAGGGACTATTATAATTGGTTAAGTTAAGTCAGAGGCAGAGATTGCATTGTGTACACAAGCGCACACACAGAGAGAGGAAAAAAACAAAAAAACAACAAAAAAAAACAAAAAAACACACGACTAGTCGACTTCTCATACACACACATACATACATAATCAACACACTGGTGTGATTGTATGGTGTGATTGTAAACTGATTCAGTTCCTGATAGGATGAAATATGATAGGCCAATTTTAATTGTTGCAATTGTAAAATAATGTACGAATGTTGTGTAGTTTAACATTTCCAAGGTATAATCAATTATTTAGAGTTTTTTGCTTGTGTTTTTGAATCAAGTGTGGTCAACAGTGTGTAAAACAATAGTAACATGCACATTTTACACAGACACACTCCCACAAATTACAAAAGCAATAACCGGTCTCTTATTTTTCTCCATGGCTGTATGTATTAATCAGCCTTTTCAGAAGACTATGATGGTTTCTATACAGGGGAATGTAAAAATAATTACAAATTGTTCAATGTTAGACGCTTACCGACAGCAAGTATGTGAGGAGCTGACTATTAATACATTGTTCAAAACATATCACTGGATATATTTACAACTGCATTGAATAAAGTGGTAAACCAGTGCCAATCAACAATACGGTCCAGCACATTCATGTCACACATCTCCCTCCCTCTGCCTTCCAGCTCTAATCTCATTAGTAAATTGTGCCAGAAATGAAGTCATTATTTTTCTACATTTCATTACAAATATTGTGAGATTACCAAATTGTTTTCAGTCTTACTTTGTTGAATATATCATGAGTGTATTGAATCATAAGCCCTGAATTATTAATTGAACCAAATCGCAAGTTTATTGTATTGTTATGCCCCTATATAAACCCAGCAAATTGCTGGTTATAGCAACAAAAGGCACATATTCAACAGGACGTGACAGTTCTAATTAGAACATCACTTTAAATGCCTTGAAATGTCTAAACTCTGAATTAATAAGCAGTTATTCCAAACAGCCTACATTTCTACTGACACCAAATGCAAAGCATATGCATTTTACTGAAAGTGACAGGGACAAGTTGAGGCCAGTGGCATCAGGAAGCCAAAGACATAAACACTGGATTATTACCACTTAACAACTTAACAATGAAAGGCTTTCTTCAGCAGAAGACTTTTGCAACACTGTCACTAATCTCACCCCGATTTTTTCCTTTTCGTTATGAGAATAAACAACTTGTGAGGGCAAACAAGGCCATACAACAGGCAGACAGAGAGATCCATTTATTTGTTTTTAACACAGAGGAGTAGAGTCTATTGATGAAGAATTTAACAATAGTTACAGACTTTAATGATTCCACGTCCTCTGGGGCAGTGGAGGTTAGTGAGCAGAATTTCTCTGCATCAATAGGATTAGGCTCCTTCCAATGACATTCACACAGTCTACCCTCAGTCCCCTTAACTGTTAACTCAGAAATAGTTGTACTCCCTTCACAAGTCTCTAATAACAAATCAACTCTTACGACGAAATAGCAAAAGCTCTCTTAAGTACATCAAAACACTCTTTTGTTTGTCCATGCTGGTTCATGTGAACTCGGATGCTGTGAAGGCCCCACAAAACTAATCTCAGACTGTGTGTGGTGTCTGCTCTGGGGTCAGCGCCGTCCCTCACGGGCGGCGGGGCTCTACACAACTCCAGAGTAAAGAATAACATTACAAATGGGCCTAAAGGAAGGGGTATTTCTCACGCATCATCAGAGCTGCTACCACAAACACACACACACACACACACACAATAAACAGAGGTAGACTAGAGTTAAAGGACCAGTTTCACAACCAACCAAATGTTCTTCAGTTTTAAAAAAAGAAGTGACTGATGCAACACTGTTAAAACACTGCCATTCACTCACCAATCTATACAACCCCTATAAGAAAACAAAGTCAAAAAAGGTTAGTTTTGAATTCATTGCTTTTGGAATGCCATGAAAAATAGTGTTTTCATATAAATATTCATCTACTCAGTTCATAGCACTTTAGCTCCACTGACTGTTTTTTGAATTTTTGAACAATACAGGACAGTCAATTAGAAAAGTACAAAAAAACAGCTTAATTTTACTGGATTAACAGAAGACGGAAAATTGTCATGTAAAAATTTATCTTGAAAAAAAAGTTGTTTTGGTACATATAACCACACACACACACAAAAAAAAAAAACAGTACAAAAAAAATTAAATGAAAAACATTCAGGCCATTGGCCCTTAAAGGCCATTTTATCAAATAAATCAGTTTATCAATGGTATTCCATCTATTCAGAACAGAATTGAAGAATCCATGCCAAGGTGCACCAAAGCTCTAGACGTTAGTAAGTAAATTTAGCTTTTTTTGTTGCCCATTTGCCATTTGTCTGTATACGTTTTAGGAAAGTTTCAACATGAAAAATGTTGCTATGGCAAGGATATTACCATTCAACTACTATGTGTTTTGGGCAAGTTACTAGCAGGCCTCTACAATTAAATCTTGGTAACCAACCCTCCATTGACAAAATGAAATAAAAGAAAATCTTGGCCAATAAAAGAAAATCTCGCCAACCCCTGTTCGACAATCCAGAAGCACTTGCCACAACCACTTTTGTTAAACCGCAATCACTTACTACCACCACCATCACCACCACCCTTGAGTGGCAAAACATCTTCGCTTGCCCACTGCCACCCCAAAAATCTTAATCCACAGGAAACGTAGCATTAGCACAGTAGCATTTACAGGCCCATATGATGGAAGGGCTGACAGCTAGACGTTAAACTTTACTGCATCTGACCAATCAGGCAAGCAGCCCTCTCCCTCTGGCCCCATTAGCCTTCCAGCTGTTCCTCCCATTCAGCTGTCAGAGGAGAGCTAAGCTGAGGTAGAGACCTGCATGGAGGAGCAGATAACCCATAAGCTGTTTAAGCAGCTGTGAAATCCCGAGACAACCCCCCGCACACACACACACGCACCTTCACCTAGACCAGAGGCATCCTCAACTACAAATGAAGTCTCTTAAGGTCAACATATAGAACACAGCCTCTAGAAACAACAGACCTCAGCAACACATGCTATGGGACGCTTTTAGGCGTGTTACACTATCAAGGTACGTGGATAGTACGGTAAGAATTACACCTTTATCCACTGCATACAAGGGCGTGATGTACAAAGCGCCCAACAACCCTTAAAAAAAATCCACTGAATATGAGCTAATACTTCCCAAAAGGGGCTTACCAGCTACCACAATTAAAAGTTTTTAATACGGCAATTACAATGTGCGGATGTGTTCTGGGCTGAGCATCATGGGAGGTAAGCAAAATCACAGTCAAGAGCAGAGTGGGCACTGGCATCCAGGATTAATATTTCAGTAAGGCAGAGTCTTCTATAAGTGGAGTCCACTTCAGTCCTCATCTCGCTCCTTCAGTGGTCCATGTTGCCTGGAAACTGCCTTAATGGCAAATCTATTTCAATATCCTTTCATATGTATTCCGTATGTATTATTCAGGACGTTTAATATCTTCTTAAAATCCCCTCGGGCAGTTAAGACTCTCAGATTCAAGCTTTATTTTGTTTCCCTTCCTCTCCTCCTTCCTCTCTCTCTCTCTCTCTCTCTCTCTCTCTCCCTCTCCCCAGCTCTCTAAGGGGGAGACAAGGTCGCACCTCCTTGTGAGCCTTCTCTCCTCCTATACTCCTCTCTATCAAAGCCAGTAGCCAGCGGCGTGTGTGTGTAAGTGTGAAGAGAGAAAGAAATAAATGTAGTTATGGGGCTGAGAAACATTTCAGCTGAGATTAAGAGTGGAGAGAAGCAATAACAATGGCTGCAGAGCAAAGCGGATGGCGGTAAATGGGTGGGTGCGGGTGGGTGCAAAGAAAACTTGTTATCGATTTCGCTGTGGCATCATCCTGTGATCCAGAGAATGCACATGGAGCATATGTCTATATCTGGAGAATAGAAATTGCTCCATGGAGGCGAGCAGGACGTCTAATGTCTGTATAGTTTCTTCTGAGAACTTAATTCCTTAAGAATTGCTGAAGACCGCAGACCGCCGGAGACGTGCGGAAAATGAATCTCAATAAAACAGCGTCAACTGCCAGGAGTGATTAAGAAAAACAACAGAAGCAGAGAGACAGAGTAATTATGATCTGTCTTCTTCACCGTCATTAGTGGAGAGGGCCTCCTCACCCTGCCATCTTTCTTTCTTCCAACGCAGTCACTGTTGCCATGGTGAGCCAAACTCGACTCCCATTTGCCTCACAGCACGACCCAGCTGTTCACCACTGTGGTAGACAGAGGGAAAACACACACACGCATGGAGACACACACACACACACAAACACACTACAACATCCTCTGCAAACAATTCTTTACCAAACCAAACAAATCCTTCACAGTTCTGTCACCACCATCTCTCAATGTGTGTTCTACTGGTCAAGAATGAGCTGAGACAGTTTGGTACCAGTTTACATCGCTCACGTGGGCAAACTAGTTCATGGCGTGCGGCGGAAGAATAAGCAGAATGTGCAGAATATGCAGTAACGCGTATATGAGTGAAGGAGTACGCGTATCTAAGCGTAAGTGTTTCGTTTGTGTTGCTTTGTTTTCCAACATTTTGGCCTTCATCATGGCTTCTGAATAAATTTGCACTTTATAGATTTTACAACTGTGTTAGGATATGTTAACTTATCCTAACTTACACCAAAATTCGGGTTATATCAGTGTCGTAGGCTCAGAACTCTAAGAACAGCAATGCATTCAAAAAAATTTTCCTGGCTCTAATTAACACAGCTTTAAGAATCGTATATTGTTTCCATGGACCCTTTTTGCTAAGAGCATACATACAACTATAATGTCTTTAACAAACTATGACTTTCCATTTTGACAACACCACATACTCACTCCTATTAATCACACCAGCTCAGCTGAAGTTTTACATTGGCTGGGGCCTTTGCTTTAAGGGTGAATAATAGCTCAGCCAGGCCCTGGGAACGCTAACAGAAGGTAATGATTGTGATCCTTTGGTGGTTTGTTCTGGTACCATAGCCTTGAGGTGAGGGCTTTTAATTACAGTGTTGATCAAGTGTAATGAAGTGAAAACATTGGGCTGTTATTTTGTGCTTGTGTGTGTGTATATTTTTCACCACAGCATGTTAGCAGGTCTGAAATATGTGCGAACGTGGCTAGATGTAATGTGTTTTTCGCTATAGTGCTTCCTTCTCTGAACCTGCAAACCCTGAGTCCAAACCCTTATAGACTTTCCAAAATGGTCCAAAATCAGCAGCTATCAGGCTCTCTGTCTGATCCGACATTATCCAGCAAACGCTGCACAATAGCCAGTTTCGCCAAGCCAAGGAGTAAAATAATCCAGACTGGTCTCAGAGCAGCAGCAAGACAGAGAAGCACCTCAACAGCGAGAGAAGCTCGTCCTCTTCAAGGTGAATGACAGGAATTATGTAGCAAGGCGAAAGAGGCCATCCATCTGGGTTATGCAATTAGGAAACCCTGTTATCATCGCTTATCCATCTGCATGGGCTCAGACTATAGGGCTCCCCGTGTGAAATTACCATGTCAATGTATGTAAATCTCAGGCTTTCTAGATTTAGACAGCCAGCAACAGCCATGTAACCTCTGCCCTCAAAAGCCTCGATTTATTTCTTCTACATAAGGGCTCCAAATTAGCTCGTCTCCTTAAGTAGCACCTACTTGAAATGCTCGATTTGAATAAAGTACAGGGTTAACACAACGCATTATTTTTCCTAACCCATACATTCACTCACGCTACCGGACTACAAACCCAAAGACCTACAAAACGTCCATAAATCTAACATTATTCACTCTTATAGATTAAAATTCCTTCAAAGTGAGGAGTGAACAGCGGTTACACCAGGCACAGGAGCACGGCTCGCACTGACATGGAGATAATTTAAGCTGGCAATTTTGATGGGCCACCGTCTAATCAAGTGCAACCATTCAGATAATTAATTAATCTGACGGAGTTAGTGGGAAACAGAAATAATAACAATAGCGCCGCTGCTTAACTAGAGCCGACTGCCCGGTCCCAGGTGCTACTTTTCTCTTTAATTGAGAGCGAAAGATCATTAAGAATCTCGCTTTAACATTTCATACACTCAGCCAATTAACCCCCGTGCACTCCTTCTGGGTCATCCGTATTATATAGAGCCCTGCCTACTACACTTAACAGAAATGCGATTCAAAGATTATTCTAGGCATTAGTGGAGGAGAAAAAGAGGCGGCGGCTAAGTGAACGGGCTTAGTGTGCCCGAGTCCGCGGAGACTGATACGGTGACAAAAGAATAAAGAAATATATATAGCTTAGCCTGTATTCTGAGCTTTAGCCATATTTCAATAGCCAGAAGCTGTCAAACAAAAAAGGGGATACAGATGGAAAATACAAAGCAGAAAAAAAGAAACAAAACCCCCTGCTGGCTTTTTCATTCCATCTCACAGGTCTGCTTCAGCTCCCCGGTCAGCAGCGCCGGCCGCCCGTAACGTGCCTTTACTTTTGGACATGATTCAAGAATCTACAGCGAGGCAACAATCCGTGCGTTAGACAGATGGCCCGGTCCCCTCCGCAGACATGTAAGTGACTGTGTAACATTAAAATCTGCGCTGAATTAGATTAGGTTTTAGCATTATTCCACCTCGCTGCCACGAGATTCTGTGAAAAGCAATTACAAAAGCCTCGCCCATGGCAAATGAAAGACAGAACAGTGCCATAAATTAGCACAATGAATTAAAACGAGCATTTAATACAATTTCCTCTTTCTTTTATTGTTGTTTCGCCAGATGCGGGCATGTAAGCAATCAAAGTAATGGAACATTACGATCTAATCTAAAATGCACCTATAGCCATTCTCTCCGGCACACCGAGCCATCACGCGAGGTGAAGCACTCCACAAGATTTAGGAGGACGTGCCATCGGTGGCATTATGACACACGATTCCCCACCCATTTAAAATCCTGCTTTATAGCCCCAGTCACATGAACTTGCAGAAAGAGTTCGCGTACTGTTCACCTCATCTCCAGGCCACTTATATCTCCCTCCATTAGCGTTTAATGAGCAACATGATTTAAAAGTGCCACGATCAGATAGAGGAGTGTCAGCCCCACCCCACAGCAGCATGTGCCGACTACGGCAGGTCGGTGGGGGACGGAGGGTGGAGTCATCTGCTCCATTGTGTTTGACTGATAACATGCCACAATTAATCATCTGGAACATAATACTGCAAATGTGGCACATACAAGAGAGTGACGGGAAACATATAGACTTTTATAGCCGCTTTCCCCTTCAATAGGACTGCGGGAATGCTGAAGCAATAACAAGGCAATTCCACTTGGAGGAAATTGGGGGGGGGGCTTCCATTTCTTCAACAATGTTGTTTCTTAAGTAAAAACCAAAAGACAGCAACATTATCTGGCTTTTGCAGCCTGTTTAATTCAAGCAAGCCTGAAATCAACAGCAGGGTTGGGCACGCTTCATCCAACAGCACAATGGTGTGACAACGCTGAGCCATTATAAAGCATGGCCTTTAGCAACCAGCTAATTTTCCTATGCAACAGCATTCAATTCAGTCACGCCAGAAAAAGTCAATGAGGTTTAAGTGAGACACTATTGCGCCCAAAATAGGCATGGTGCTGTCAGAATGTCACCACTTAGCAAGTGCACTCAAGGGCTACACTTATCAGCGGGCAATACACTGAATGTACTCGATGTATCGTGATTTGTTTGATGTGAGATGCAGTAAATGTAGCAAATGAACATCGACTGTTGTAAGCCACAAGCATTTCTCTTCTCTGGCTCTCTCCAATTTCTCTCTCTCAAACACCAAGTCTGCATCCAAAACTGGATACGAACACTCTAAACAGTGTGTAAAAATAGTACATAAAAATAGTACACAACTATCAGTTCAACAGAGTAAAGCAGGGCCTGGGATCACAGACAGGTAGGCGTGTGTTTATTTTTTTTTCAACACAGGTGTGGGTGTTTACAGGAGGATGGCATTGTATATAGAACGTATATAGTCTTTCTGTCTGATGCACTTTAGTTTGTTTTTGACATTTGTTTTAAATGCAGTACTTTGTAAAGAGACACTAAAATCAGTGCTCTGAAATGGTGTCTGTTCAGATCATTCAGAAACACAATGAGGTTATTAGTTAAGTTTATTGCTGATGAACAAGACGAGTGGGAGGTTGGTGGGGTTAATGACCTAAAAAGTCATTACAGTCTCCTGATTATAAAGAAAAATGTTTCTTTAAAATGTCATTGCAAGGTCTGCTGGAAATGCTTTTTAAAGGGGTGTCAAAATGAAACTTGTCACAGCAGTTAACCAGAACATTTCAAACTGGCACTGAACATCTGCTTTAGAAGAGATTTCAGAATAGTAATATTTAGCCCAAAAATATTGCAAAGTCTGACAGCCAGTCAGTCAGCAATTTTATAAAATGCTCTCTCTCTCCTTCTGTTTATTTATCCACTAACATACACACACTATACATATAGACATGCCTATATATACACACACAAGCATAAATATATATACTCACATAAATGCATATATGCACATACATATTACACACACACACACACACACACACACACACACACACCCACACACCCACACACCCACACACCCACACACCCACACACCCACACACACCCACCCACCCCTTATGATCCCCATAGTACTACTGTTGTATAATCTAGAGAGGTTAAAGTAGAGCTGTGAATTAAAATTAACCTGGTTTATGGATCTGTAATCTAAAACATGCTCTCTCAATGACATTATATAGCTTAGGGTAAACTCATAACTTTGCACCTAATTTATTACGATACTTTTCACCTAATTTATACTGAAACAGACGACATTTGTACTCCATCAAAGAGCATGAAAGATAGCCATCACAACATGCAGTCAGGTTGTAAGTAAAAGTGAGGTAGAAACACAAACTGAGGACAGATCAGCTTTATTTGTTTTTCTAGAATGAACAAGAACGCTGTATTGTTATATCCACTCTGTAAAGGGTTTTACAGCCCATCGTTATTGTGTTCAGTGCATTCTGGTGAACTCTGGTTTGTTTAGTTGTTCCACAGCCGAAGCTGCCCACCAAAAGCTGCACCAACAGTATCAGAATCGAATGTAGGCGTGCAGTTCTTGGCTTCAGGTCAAATACTGTCGATTGAAAGTTGTGTATTATGTAACTGTATAACAGTTTAAAGCAAATCATTACGTCGCAACAAAGGCACAGAACAGTAATACAGTTCTAGGGGTGAAAAACATGCTATCAGCAAAATAATCACAGGTAAAAAGCTTCTCTACCAGTCAGACTGTGCAATTGCACAAAGAAAAATATTCTGTGATGTTTTTTGGTTCATATCACAGCAGCATTCGATGAAGGTTGTACCATCTTATAGGCCCAGGCATGATGACTACATATTTTGCACTACTGAGTTGTTCTTTAAGGGAAATTTACCATGTGTGAATATATGAGGCAAGAATGTGGCCTGAGCTTATACTTACAAATCATAACAAAAGCATGAGAATAGAAGAGAGTGTACATTGTCTAAAACTACTGTGTGAAAACACCCACAGTTCTCAGTTGGCATAGCGTGGCCTGATGAAAAGAGGAATTATGTGACATTCTCCATAAGTGCTGTGATACTTTTCACTACAGCTCTTAGCCTCATCCAAGCTGCTTTTCTGTCCCTGAAAATGTACAAGTGTAGCCCAACACAAACGAACCCAACACCAGACAGTTCCTTACACTCACTCACACACACAAGCGCGCGCACGCACACACACACACACACACACACACACACCCACACACCTGAATTATGTCTATTTTCAAGGGTGGTTCATGAAAAGGGCCAATTACTGAGCCCTCTCTCTTCTCCCTGCCTCCCCATCATAGCTCTCAGCGGGTGGGGTATGATGAGGGGGGGGCAGGGGAGATAGAACAGACTCTCAGGGCCTTGATGCAAGCCCCCCCCACTCAAAAAAAAAAATAAAAATACTACGTCCATTCAGGACTGCCACTACAAGATGAAGAAGAGAAAAGAGCAAGACAAAACTCTTTATATTGTAGATGCAGCTCCAGTGGTCAGAAAGGAGGACAGAGCGCGTCCGTGTGGCCTACATTTCCCAAATGAGCACTGATTACCTCAATTATCTTAACAACCACACATCAAACTCGGAGCCCTGCTTTAAAAACTGCTTTTGTGTCTACCTGAACAGAGAGGATCCATTTTGGTAGTGGTTTCTGTGGTTCAAAGCACAAAATGAAGGGGGGGGGGTCTCTTCTCTTAGAAGGATTAGCCTCATCTTTCTGTGCCATTTCTGTTCCGCTGCTATCCATTTATATAATTGTTCATGCTACAAGGAAACAAATCCTGTGCCTTACAAATCATTCAGGAAAACTGTGATGACTAGTATTAACAAAGCACCAAACGCTTTCTCCTGTGATTACCCGACATGAGGTCAAAGCAGAGGTGCCCTATGTCAGCCAATGATATAAAGTTCAGAGGGTTCAGCTAATAAGTTCAATCCAGTGTTCCAAGTCTTTAATGGAAACAAAAGGAACAATCCATCTGTGGAGTGTTTACAACATTTTAACGCTGTGGGTATAATGAGCACTTCCATCTTGGAAATAACTTGCAAAAGAAGAAAAATAGTATTAGTTTTGCAAAGAGCCAAGAGAAGTCAGGCTAACAAGTTGGCTAGACTTTTAAATGAGCACGTCGCCCCAAAACACCATTATCATAGATCTTGCCCAACTTCACCCAGTGAACATTTTTCCAAAGCTTAAAGAGCTAATTAACTCAGATCAGCCAGAATGTTAAAACCACCTGTGTAATACTGTGCAAGTTCCCCTCGTGCTGCCAAAATATTTCTGACCCACTGAAGGATGGACTCACAAGACTTCTTAAGGTGTGCTGTGGGGTCAATCACTGAGACGTTAGCAGAAGAGCCATTAAGATTCTCTAGAAACTTCTGTTCTACTACATACTAGGAACACCCTACAAGACCTTTTTGGGGATGTTCTGGCCCAGTCGTCAAGCCACTACAATTTGGCTGTTGTCCGAGTCGCTCTGATTCCTATGTTGACCCATTTTTCCTGTTTCCAACACATCAGGTTCAAGAACTGGCTGTTAACCTGCTGCCTAAATACATCCCACCCCACTGACAGGTCCCCGCGTAATGAGATTCTCAGTGTTATTCACCCCACCCGTCAGTGGTTTTAATGTTGTGCCTGATCAGTGGATATCATCACCAATTAACATGGCACATGCATTACTTACAGGTTATATTTTACAAGCAGGACTGACAGATGAAGACCTCTAATAGCAGCAAATAAAGGAGTATTTCTGAAGCATAGCTGAGCACAGATAAAAAGCCCAATTATTATTTACAAATGATCAGCATCACTTTGCTGTGATGGCTGCCATGCTCGCTAATTAGCTTGCACACACGGAGAGGTGGAGCCCTGCGATAGAGCCAGAGTTCCTAAAGCATTTCTGTGAAATTACATTTCTAATTTCTTAATTACCGTAATTTTCAAGCGAACACGTTGGGGGAGATCCAACTCAGGCACAGAGTTCATTAAATGTTGAGCTGCCCAACCCCAAAAACCTGTCCTTGCAAAATTTAAAGGACAAGGTTCATAACGGTGACAGAAAAGGGGAAGAAGTTGAGGGGGAATCATTTCTAAAACACTGAGAGCAAACTGCAGGTTCTGACTTCAGGGTCCACCAACTGTACTGGCTGAAAAAAGAAAAAAGAAAAAAGAAGGGAAAAAAGTATAAGAGTGCTGTCCACTCATCTCCATCCTAAAAACCATCAGGGCATTTCAACTGAACAAGCCAATAATGGGGTTTTTTTTGTTTTGGTTTTTTTTAATTCACATTCTTCTCACTCAACAATGTTTTCCACACCCCTTTAAATCATCATTGATCTTCAGAAGCACACATAAAGGAAACAGGTTTGGACTGAGCATCAGTGCTGGGAGACTAAAGCTATCCTCTCTCTGGACGTTTGGCAGACTACACACACACACACACACACACACACACACACACACACACACACACACACACACACACACACACACACACACA
>JBBIGA010000002.1:18704829-18722581 GCA_037576975.1 Alestes dentex
GAGAGAGAGAGAGAGAGAGAGAGAGAGAGAGAGAGAGAGAGAGAGAGAGAGAGAGAGAGAGAGAGAGAGAAGGAGAGAGACAAAGGGAAAGAGAGCCAGAGAGACAGAGGGAGGGAGACAGAGAGAAAGAACAGTAAATGAATACCTAACAAAAAAACATTGTGGTAGCATTATATATATATAAAATCTAATCTAATCACAGAAGAATACACACTTACAACAAGGGACAAGAAAACAAAATACAGCAAAAACAGTCCAAACAAACAAGCCATGTTAGGTTTGTATACTCAGAGCAGCTGAGCTGCAGCACTCAGGAACCACGAGGTGATTTAACTCCATTAGTGCTAACTTAAATATCATTGGATAATGTGATCCTGTGATATTTGTAAAAAATGTTTGTTATATGATTCTGATCTATCTTGCCCAGCTCTAATCATACATAACCTCAAATGACTCTTCGCAGACAGTCTCATGAAAGAAATGTATGTGCTCTTTTGTAAAGCAGGTTAGACAAAGCCAAAGCTGAATTCCTTGTCTTTTGAAACAAAATGTCTGCAGCCTTTTTATATGTTTTATGGAGAGTCTGCTGTGGCTTTTCCGTTTATTTTAGGCTGGCGCCTTCCTCCGACAGCTTTAGTCCACAGACGAATTGGCCCAAAGAAAAGGCCACATTCTCCGAACAAATCCTTCTCAAGTAAACGGTTTTATAAATGGGCATTCCCGAATAAAAACAAATTTCCAAGACTAATTTTTGTAGATAAAAATGTCACTGTCTATTCAACCGCTACTCATCCCGCATGCTGTAACATCTGGATCCAATGCAGTTTGACTCTTAAAAAATACAGCAGTGTGGGATTAGATCGGTTGTGGTACACTTCATCTCTCTCCGCTGACATCAGGGCATTATGTCGTGGATAACCTCATGGCCATATGCAACATTTTTAAATTTCATTTCACATGATGCATGTATGCACAAGGGAAACTGAAACTGCATTCAGGTAAGAGTGTCCAAAACACACAGCAAACATCTCCTGTCTACTTTAACTGTTAAGTTTTCCTTTACTACTACTTGCATGCAATTCAATTTTATTTTATTTATATAGGAATCCAGGTCTGAGTAAGTGAGCCAAAGGCGACAGAAGCGAAGGAAAAACTCCCTCAAGCTGGAGGAAGAAACCCCGGGAGGAATGAAGACTCTCTGGTTGACCCAGAGGGTGAAAAAGAGATGTCTCTATGGAGGTCACTAACACTAAAAGGCCTTCATGTACAGACTTAATTACTGCTGAACAGCTGGCAATCTCTGGCTAACAGAGTAGGTATAGTAAAGAGTAAGTAGTGCTAAAATGCTGTATTGGAGAAGACGGGGGCCTTAAATTGACACCTTATTTTCCCTATTCAGATTGCGATAATCTGTGTGTGGAGTGTCGTGCAGCTGCGGTGTCAAAAATCAGACCAAACCAAGTTCCAAATCAACTGCTGTTAAGGCAGGCAAGAATCTCATCAGACGCAAATGCGTTTCATTTTCACAGACAAGATTTAGTTTGCAGTTCTGGCAAGTTTTGGCTTTTACAAGGGATTTGAATTTGGTGAATTCCGCAGTCGTAAGCACCATCTACGTGTTTGAGGAGCCACTTCCTCTTGTTAAAAACTCAACAGTAGGGCCGGCCCAAACAGCATTTTATAGGCTTTGAATACTCGTATGTATTTCTGAATAACTTGTTCTCAAAGTTACACTTAAATTATATGCTAACTGCCATTTTAAAAGCAGTCAAATGAACCCAGTGGGCAGCAAGAACAAAAATATATTATTTTCGCTTCAGTGGTCACCTAAAAAGCAGCGCCAGTGTTTTGCGCTCGGAGACCAGGTGACCAAACCAGCTATAATTTACTTATTTTCGTGATTCACATGGTAACAATCGCTGGCCTCGCTTAAAGGCCTCTGTTGATGAAGTGTGTTGTGGTTCACAGGAAAACATTTGTGGCTTCTGAATTTTAAGTATAGAATCGAATACCAGCGCGACAAACACCAGGATATTGGAAAGATTCGGGCCAGTCAAACTCAACAGATGAAGTTTCTGTGTGATCTGCCCACATCTCTGCCTCATAGTGAAATACATCTACAAGATCTTAGAAGATCCCCCACTGGTTACTGACGTTTTTAATGAAGATAAACATTTCACCACTTTCCCCAATCTCATTTATTAGGTCTAACTACTTCTTCAAACTAAGGGTAAACACTGGCCAAAATGTCATTCGTCAGTTTGTGATTGTACAGAATCATGCCGCTAGTAATGAGAAGTTGCTGACAATAACTGACATCACTATTTCTAATTTAGTATAATCAGTTTTGGGAAGCACCTGTGAATGTTTCATATTTCAAACTACATTTATCCCCCTCTTCAATCTGAGAGAAAGGAATGCTGATTCTCAGCAGAAGCATTTTGTAAGACTAAACTAAGAATTTGAGATTTTATTGAACATTAAGCATTAATAAACCAAGCAATTGGCCAGCCCCACAGCGTTATATCGTCTACTACTACACTCAGTCCAGCTCACTGGCAGGTCTGCATTTCTGCAGAAACACAGGCCTTCATAGTGTTGTGACACAATTTAGGTAATATCATTAGATCCATGTAAGACTTAAGAGCTAGTGAAGGCTATGAGATATAGCAAACTGTAATCACAGATGAAAAGCAAAGTAATTAAAATAGAACATTTAATTGCACTGAGGCTTAAGAACATTTTGTTCTTAAGTAGGAAGAACAGCTCATTCTGTAATTCTTCCACAAATTCATGACCTTGGGTTGACGTCCACTGTAGCTGCAGCAGTTAAATACATTAAGAAACACCAGACTGTCTCTAATGCACTTTGTATCTTAGGACCATGTGCACGCGGTATGATATGGGCAAGGCCTTCCCACTCACTTCTTTCAAATATAGGCGATGGGCTGTGCGACCTTGTTCAAAGGCAAAGCTTCAGCCACACAACAGAGATGCATGCAGTTACCTGCCTGCGTATATAGTCAGCAAAGCT
Organism: Alestes dentex; assembly: GCA_037576975.1. Classification (NCBI taxonomy): domain Eukaryota; kingdom Metazoa; phylum Chordata; class Actinopteri; order Characiformes; family Alestidae; genus Alestes; species Alestes dentex. The sequence goes on from JBBIGA010000002.1 coordinate 18,707,864, forward strand.
TCAGCCACGTTCAGGTTCAGATGGTGAACACTGGGATTTACCTAATGTGTGTTCTAGAGATACACACAAGCCAGAAAAAACAGCTGGGCTCTGGCCACTGATGTCATTACATTCAAACGCTCATCTTTGACACCAATTCCAGTGAAATTGGTCCATTCACAATACAGTGTTGAATGTTAGTTAGGGTATCAGGTCCAGAAGTTTCATATGGGTGTATGTCTAATCATAACATTTTTTCAGACCCATGAGATGGAATCAGGGAGGGTCTGTCAGCTAGCAGATTGTTTTCACTTGATATAGTACGTAACATGACCAGGGATATGAACTGACAAGGTGCAAAGGTCAGTTTTGATTTCAGGTTGACATTAATAGAGCCCGTTGAGAAAAACAATAAAGGACACATCAGCTCAAGCAAGCCATCCAACAGAAAACACTGAAAAATTTTAATGACCGGCTACAACATGCAAAATAGAACTGGACGATGAAAAAGATGTAAAAGCAAACAGAAATGAGACTGATAGTTTGACACCTTGTAGTATTTATTAACTTTGAAGAGCTTATGAAAACAAATATATCAAATAATTCAAGAATAAAGGTCTTACTACAACTAATAATAATAATAATAATAATAATAATAATAAGACTCATGGTCAAAATAAACATGTTTTCTACCCTTATCTGTACTGGCAGCAACAAAAAAAGCAGCATTTGCAATCAACGCACCACATAAATGTCACAGTCTCCAAACCTGAAGCAGATTCCACTCAGCCAGACCCACAGGTCTTGAATGAATCTGTAATAGAGGGTGGCACCACAAACAAGGGTGACACAGAGGGCAAAGGGTAGCTGATATTGGGGCTATGACAGCTACGTGCCAGCCAGTAGAGAGACTATTAGAGGGATGCAGGACGCCACATAAGGATCATTTCCTGCTCTATGACAAGTGAATGAGGGCATGTGTGTGGGAGCAAGCGTATAATGAAATGATGGAAATCTGCAGAACGCCAGTCATTTTCTGTTGATGGTGGTGAGCAGCGGGGCTCCGGCCGTATTTGTGCTGTTGCCTTTGTCAGAGATGTCAGGGGTCCATTACCAAGCCTAAAATCATTACCACCCTCATAAACAGCAATGATGATGGTAGAGGTGGTGATGATGATGATGGTGATGGTGATGATAATGGTGCAATAAGAGATGCTGTCCATCTCCAGAATGATCTCCCACCTTCGCACGGCATCCCTGCACTTTCTGGTCAAATATGAAAATACCAATTTTGATCTGAATTGAGTTTAATAAACATAGTGAGTTTTGGCCCCCCACCTCATTTTCTCTTATGAGCTGCATTATGGCCTGAATGAAATGAGATACATTATATGGCAGAGCACAAATGAAATTAATATTTGCAAAGCAGAGTGTGTGTGTGTGTGTGTGTGTGTGTGTGTGTGTGTGTGTGTGTGTGTGTGTGTGTGTGTGGCAGCTTAATCAGTAGTTGAATGAGTTTAGCAGACACAGGAAGAATCCTGTTCAGACAGCACGTCTGGCTGCTCTGTTCCAGATCAAGCTCTGTGCTCTGAAAAGCTCCAGGACTCTCACTGCTCATTAGGAAGTAATACCATATACAAACATTCGCAAGCGAGCGCGCGCACGCACACCAAACAGACAAAGGAACTGTCACCATTGCTATACAGTATAATATCCTGAGGCATACTCCATTGTCCATCCAGTCCCTTAAGTCTCTACATTCACTCCATGATCTAGCCTCTTAAGAATGTCTACGTAGTCACGAAAAGGGATATCAAGTAACATGCATGCAGGATTATTTAGCACCTATCAAGTCTAAAGATCAAGGAGAGCAACATAACAGTGTTCAATCCAGGTTGTTTTCGCATTATTAGATTTAATTAATGCTAAATAATCAAATAAAAGCAAGTATTCAGACCTTCAGATCGAAATACGATGCCTGAATCTCTGCTATTTCACAGAAGGCTTGAGTGAAGTGGACTCTGCTTCTGGAAACTGCCTGCCAGACACTGTGCTCCTCACTCCAATTTCCACCCCTCATATTGAGTCATGCCTCACTGGTTTATATCATTCATTAGAAGGAAATTTAAAAACTCCATTTAAAATACATTGCTTTTCCCCTAAATGGGTGCTTTACTTCCAAGATGGTGGGGCATGACTTTTTAGGCAATACACTTTTAAAAATAAACGTTACGAAAAGGTTTCCTGGAGGAACATATGGTTCAAAGAAAAAAAAAAACCAAAACATTCCTCGGCGAAGAATTTTAAACTTAAACTCACTGCCGTGCTGCCTGCAGCACACTCTTTAGAGCAGCCTTTCATAGAAGCTGAGCCCAGTAGCAGACGCAAGCACAAAGTGAGTCAATTGTTTCCTTCTTGCCATGTGAGTCTCATCACTAGGCCAGTGGTTTTTAGATCGCGTACCTGTCCAGCTCCCCAGACACTCAGTACAAGAAATATCAGTCCATGTTTTTGTTCTACTATGCTATGCCACTGCATTACCTGACATAGTTGACAGTAGTGTTTGTCTGTGTGTGCTGTACAGGGTGGATCACACAGCAATGTTTCAGGAGTTTTAAAGACCTCAATGACACTGCTGGGCTGAAAATAGCCCACCATCCATAAACCATCCAGCTGAAAGTTTCCTGTGGCCAGAAACTGATGTCAGTCAGAGGATGAGGTAACAGAGTATGACTAACACAAACTGTGCCAAACTAGATCTACCATTAATAAGTGGATCAATATGTTAGATGTGTCTAATAGACTAAACCAGAAGTGGCTCTACAGTGTTTAAAAACTCCAGCAGCACTGTTATGTGATCCACTCTGTTTAACACACACATGTAAACAACTACCATGTTAGTGTCACAACTGTACTGAGATTGACCCACCACAAAAATAATACTTGCTCACAGGTGGTCCTGTGGGAGTCCTGACCCTTGAGGAACAGGGTAAAGGGGGATAATGAATGATGCAGAGAAACAGATGAACTACAGTCTGTAATTGCAACTTCAAAGTGCACCTATAGGGTAGGTGGGGCAGGTAAAACGGACCATGAGTGTAGATACCAGGTAAACCTAATGTAGTGACTCTTTGTTGTGTGTAGGACATTGAAACATTTTGAGAAGCAATGCAACCTCACCATTAAAAGAAAAACACAAAGAGCTGCAGAAAGTAGTTTGTCTTTCATCCTGAAAGCCACAAGTTTTCAAAGAGAACTGTGGCAAGAGCAATGTGGAGCCCTCCAGGAGCCATAAGATAACAGTCATTGAGGGGAGACTGCCAATGGTGGACATGAATCCTTATGAAATGCCACACTTTAGTCCTTTGGGACAAGTTTGTTGCCAAACTGCTTCACATCACTAACTGCTAAACAGCAGTACCCCTCCATCTGAAGTCCAGATAACAGTGGGCTAGTTTCCTCTAGATACCATGTGTCTTGTTTGGAACTCTCACGAGCAGATGCTAACCAACTCCGGTTTCTATGGGGAGGCATGCTAATTGTTTTTTTGGCCTGGCAGTGGGCCAGGCGTTTCGATGATATCAGCCCATTTGGCTGCCAGCTCAGCACTCAGGCATCTGGCATTCCTGAGCATAATGAAAAAATAGCAGTACAGCTCCGGCCTACGTTCGCCTGGGTAATTAAGTGGTCCTTTTACGCAGCCTGATAACTTCCTGAGCGACTCCCGAGCACTTCCTCCACCTCCTCCACCATCTCCTCTCCTCAAATCTCCCTCTCTTTCTAGTGCCGCTCCTCTTGGTCTAAACACACTCCTCCCTCCTCTGCTTCTCTTAGTTTCCCTCTCACAGAATTTACTGCCCCAGGCCAATGGCTAGCAGGCTCAGAGCGCTCAGGCATTACCACTCTTTAACAGCTCCTCTGAGTTACAAAGCCTGGAACATTCCTCGGAACGCTGGCTCCAGATCAGAGGCATTGTTTTCCCTCCTGCAAGAAATGGACATGTTCGGGTCAGTGGAAACACCTCTCTGAATATTTCAAATCAGCGAAATACTGAGGACTGGACCGCAATCATGGGTTACTGTGTATACTGTATATATGCACACATATCCACCAGAAATTAGAGAGCAAATCCTCAAATCCTCAGCTATTCTGCTCTCTTAAAGTGATAGCACTCGTACACAGGCATATGACACCATTTAAACAAAAAAAAAAAAAAAAAAGGGGGGTGAAGATTAGTGCAATGAAATCTAGGCCATTGCTTAGTTCACTTTAATCCTGAATCACATTAAATACATAATTACACAGCTGCAGGAAAATGTCTCCGATTACCATAACAAAAAAAAATGAAAGACTCCAAGCTGGTGAGACTTCAATAGCAGAGGATGAAATCTGGTAATTAACAACTTCCCAGCACTCCATCACAGCGAGATAACACACAGCACAGTTGCTTTAAGCTCTGACACCAGGCTAAGAACTGTCCACAAACAGAATCACGGTATCAGCATCCAGCGCGAGGGCCTATAATTCACAGACGCTTGGACGAGTTAAGAAGCTGTAAAACAGCAAAGCATAGACACCGAAAGATCAATTACCCTGCATGTAAAGCTAATCCAAACCAAATGAAGAGAACTGGCCAACAGACTGTACTACATACTAAACCACATTTCACCACTCGAACGTAGACTAAGCCCAATACGAGAGATCGAAATGTCAGGCCCACGTGATATGTCCAGATAAAGACCAGGCTGCTTATTATACAGTTAATCAATTTGAAATGAAGCAGCCTATCTCATTATCACTAAGCTCCTAAACATGCAGGGATGAGATGGATTCATTATTAAATAATTGTATAATTACAGGTCTCTAAGACTTAATGAGACAAAATGAAAATGTTAAGAGCAGACTAATCTTTAGATAGCCAAATGGTGCCACAAAAGCACTCTCGAATGAACAGCTGAGCCACATAATACAGCAACAGAAAAGAATATGAAGAGGACACCAGACTTAATGTTACTGCTGCACAGGCAGTTAAACAGCTAAAAGTAAAACTAGGGCTAAGCAGACACAAAAGAGAGATTTCATCTGCAACAAAAACTCTGCCAGAGACCAGAAATCCCATGTATGATCCTATGGTCCACATAAAGAAGACTGAAGATGACATAAGATAATATGGTAAGTGGGCGAAGGGTGGGCAAGGTGGCATTGATCATATTGCTACAGTGGCGGGGTGTGTTGGGTAACAGTTATTCAAGTTGACGTATAGACAGAAAAATAGGCTTCAGCTTCTTGTAATGTTTGTTTATTACAAATTTCTCTTCAATTTAAATTATTTGTTAACGTCTCATGGGTTGACTTACATTTAACTACATGTTGTACTAGTACAACTGTACATATGTCAAACAAATAACATTGAACACTGGCTAAATTTGAGTAGCTAGATGACTGGGTCAGGTCCCGTGGGGTCTTACTGGTATGCTGTGGTTAGTACCTACTAGGACAACCAGTGACCATGCAACACGGTTAGAGGCTAGATTATCTCATAAGACCCCACTGAAAAGCTATTGAAGCACAAATAATAAGGAAATGCTGGATAAGACAAAAAGGCATCCGACAAGATGCAATGCATGTTGCTGTGTATGGGGCTGTGCAGCTAAAGACCAGTCAAAGATTACCGGCTGACCTGTCCATCTCCGAAACAACCTAAGATGTAAATATCAGGATGGGACCATGGAACGTTGGGGCCTAGCGTGTAGATTTTACTTGGACATATACCACCTACCTAAATATCATTTTAGACTGAGTAAACCTCCTAATAACAGTGGCCTCTTTCAGCAGGATAATGCCTCCAATCCCACAGCAAAAATGATTCAGGAATGATTTGAGGAACATGACAAAGAGTTCAAGATGTGTACATGTCCTGGGTCTTGAAGGACCCAGCACCCAAATGAACCTGACATAAAAGAACCCGTCTTGGTGCCAGATAGCCCAGCACACCTTCAGAAGTCTTGTAGAGTGTATTTCACTCAGAACTGTAGGAGCTGTTGGATATTCATGCTGAGAACAACCCTTTCTGTATACTGGGATTTCTAGGACATCTATAAATGCAGGGATGCTGGAAAAATACAGTTGAAGGGCATGTGTGAATCATGCAAAACCTAAATATTACCGATTCTTTTTATATTACTATATTGTAATTCACATTAACTAATTCAAAATTTCTTACAAGCTAAGGTGGAATTTAAAACATTCATTTAAATGTAGAAAAAGAACCCGCGACTAATCAGAATATGAACTATGGAAGCTGCAATATAAGGGAGAGCTTATATATTATAGCAGAAAGACAAACAGTCTCGAAAGGAAACCAAGGAAGAATGATACCATGTGACATGATTTGTAAAGACCCACAGCTTTCATGAATAAATGCAATGTTATGATTATTAACACTATTAATGGAACTTCAAAAAAGGCTGAGGGGCATTAGCTGCAGCCAGCTCATATTCTGACTCATACCATTTCATAGGGGAGCAGAAATTGTAATGAAAACAATCTATCATTTAAGATCGATAGGGTGTGTACCCCGGACTGATGGATCATACTATAGCATAATGTTTCCTATCAAAGTTAATACATGCAAAGCCTGCACCACTGTGCTGTATACTACTACTAATCATAAGGTTTATGTGTAAGCCTAATGTGTGTGTGCATGCTTGAGAGAAGGCGAGAATGCAAAATGTATGCATGTGTAAGAAACAGGGACAAGCAACAGAAGGTGAGGGGGAAAAGAGAGTGGGGGAGAGAAAGAAAGAAAGCAAGAAAGAAAGAAAGGTAACAGGTAGATAGGAAAACTGCGTGTGTGTGTTTGTGTGTGTTTACAGCCCATGAGAGAGAGAAAAACAGTAAAACAGACTGACAGACAGGTAGCAAAAGAGAAGACCGCAACTGGGTGGTGTGTGTGTGTGTGTGTGTGTTATCCTCAGTCTGACCCTGAATATCTTAGGGCTCCGTAAAGACAATCTGTGTAGGCTTGTATCAAACAGTTCTCCTGGCCTGCAAATGGGGCCCAAGAGATAGTAGCCAATCACACCCCTCCAAACAGCTTCATCCATCGAGCCTGAGTCTAGCTTGTACATAACAAGCCTACACATCAACTCCAATGGGACTCACAGCCAATAGCACTGTATCGACACAAATAACACTCTCAGAAATAAGAGTGTGCACACAATGACACGGTGATGGATATGCAGGGCAGATAGGTGCCCATGTTGAGAATAACACTACTGTAAGGGCACTGGAGTATTTAAAACCATAGCAGTGGCAAACATCACACACATCCAATTCATGCCAGTCAAGAAGAGTACAACACTAGCATCCCCAAACCACTATCTAATATGCAAGCAATATTGTCACACAGGCCCTACCTGCATATTAGCTTGTACTGCAAAACATGATGCAATATTGAATGGTCTCAGCCTTACCACCACACATACGCATCAGCAAAAAAGCACAAGGGCAGCCAGTCTGCCCATCAGTCAAATTGCCACCTCTAAAGACAGAGCAATAACGCACAATATTGCAGGCCGAGTAAGTCTCGCGGCAATCTGCAATCTCATTTCCACCCAGTGCCCCTACAGGGATGCAGGATGAGACACCAATCGGTTATTAGGGTCCAGACTACAGCCTGATGCGAGTGAGAGTGAGAGAAAGAGAGAGAGAGAGAGAGAGAGAGAGAGATCCACCTTTTCATCAGTCTACATGGATGAGAAGTTGGAGAGGAGAGCGGGTGCCTCTGCTGTGCTATTTAAATAATGGAGTCAATATGAGTTTAAGCAGAAACGGGGAAGAGCTGTGATGAGGAGTCAAAGGGTCACAGCTCTGGAGTGCCAGTCGCCTGTGTGTTTTAGCTTTCATTTGCATTTAACGTCAAGTGGGATAGAACAAGCCTCATGCACCTGAGTCATCACAAGTCAGCAGTAAGGGTTTGCAATATGACATTTTATCATTAGCACGTTCAATTATGCCACAGTGCACTTTTCTAAACCTCAGTACTTAAAGAACACACACCAAATACCTGCTTCATGAAAAGCACAATTAGTGTGGATTAACTGGATTAAAATCGAGGAACCTTTTTGAAATGTGGCTGTAAAGCTCATCGAAACATCACAATGTCAAGCATCAAAAGTAGTATTAAATTGGCCCTACCTGTCTACGAGTAAGTGAGGGGCAGCCCTGGACCCTCAATCATATTACAACAAGCAGAAGTCATGGTTATCCACATTCAGATGCTAAACAGAACTGGCCCTATATAAATTCATGAATTGTTTCCAACTAAATTCCTGTCCTTGGAATGTGTCATGATCATCTGCTTAACCATGTGGGATTTAGTCATCCTGAGCTAGAATGCAAAACCTGTTGGCTGTCCTGCAGAAGGTCAAATGCAATGCCTCATTGTGTCAATGGTATGCTCAGAACAACAGGAAAGAATAAAAATAAGACAATAGAAAAAAATATAGGCAACACAACAACAAGATCATTAGTGTATCCAATAAGCGTAACACTAACATTGCTGTATGTAAAGAGTTACTGTGCTGTTTAGTATTAGTCCTAATCTTAAGGTAAAATCAGTCTAAACGACCCCTACCTGTTCAAGCAGTTTCCTGTATCTTTGTGTAGCTTGCTGAATGAGGTCTCGGACTGTCCAGCCTTCTTTGCAGGGCACGACCACCCCGGTCCGTCCGAAAGTCACAGTAACTTTCATCTCAGATCTTTAGTTCAGCTTCAGCAGCAGCAACAACAGCAACAGGTGCTCCCACACTCAGGAACTGCACTTCAGCTTCAGGTCCTCTTCAGCAGACTGGGAGAGACAGAACAACATTCTCTGTCCTGAAATCTTAACAAAAAGAGACAAAACAGTACAATGCAACTAATCGTATTGTAGAAAATCGTGCAAACAAACAAGTTCCATCGCATGCGATCCTTGCTAGCAATGTTTTTAAGAGGTGTGTCTGCAGGTAAAGTTAAAGCTCTGGGAAAAGTTGGTTTCAGCACTTTTTTTCAGTTGCAGCACCCCCACCAACCCAACTATCTAAACACACTCACTCCCTCACTCTCTCCTTTCCCTAATTCTCTCTCTCTTTCTCCCTCTCCCCCTATTCTCTCCCTATTCTCTCCCTATCTCTCTCTCTCTCTCTCTGTCTCTCTCCCTCTCCACAGGGATGGATGAGGGTTTGTGTTAGCAACCCTGCTAAAGCTAACTAGCTCTCTGCTCTCGCTGTCTTCTGTTAGCTTTCACACACACCCACAGGACAGGAAAACTTCAGCAGAAGTCCCGTAGTTCACTCGTTTTTCCTCCAACCTTTAAAGCAATTACTTGAAAAAGAAGTAGGGAGAGGGGGAGACAGGCTGCTTTTGGAGAGAAAGAAGGAGAAAAGACATCGGAGCTGCTGCAGACTAGATAAACAACGGCTCCCGTCCTGTTATTTACCTTTTTTACGAAGAGTTTCCGCTGCCTGCAGAAACAGACGTCTCTAAAAGAGCTCCGTCAAGCTCAGGACTCATCTGTGTGAGAGTTTTCTGTGTGATGAGCGCCTCTCGCCATTCCTGCTCTCCTCTGCTCCTCACTCTTCTCCAAAACTGTGCAAGGCCACGCACTGGAACTTTTGTTAAAGGGCCAGCACACTCTCCTGCCTCTGCTCCTCGACCCTCTCAGCTCTGCCAGCTTCCACTGCTGTGCTCACCTTCAGGGAGCTGTCATGGTTTATGCACAGCTACAGCTGGGTTTTTTCACCCCTCTTGAGGATACACCTGGTCAAGTGCACTCAGAGCAAGTGCTGTGATTGAAAAACAGGCCCGGAGCTCACAAGGATGCTGGAGTGTAGGTTAGGGCAGTATTTCTCCTGCCTGCTCCTTGAGCAGAAGGAACTATTCCAAATGTTTGGCCTGATCTCTGACACACTAGACCTGACTAGACCCAAACAAAAAATGGTTCACAAAAATTGTACACAGTTTCCTCCTCAACCCAAATGGTAGCCTGGTGGTTAGGGATCTGCCCCTCGCAATTGGAAGGCTGTGGGTTTGAACCCCAGGCCATCCCCACACACTGCTCCCTGGGTGCTGTGTCGCTGGCTGCCTGGTGTTTTGAATGGTTTAGATGTAGCAAAATAATTTAACATTGTTCACATGTGTGTGTTCATGTGTGACAATCAGGGGCCACTTTACTTAAATGTTGTTGATCAACCATGACATGTTTGGTTTGACAATTTTGTACTGGAGCCAGAAGGCTACTGGCTGGCATGTAATCTCTTTAGGTAACATATACTTTTTTACTTTACCCTTGTAGCTTTGCTGATAAAAAGGCAGACAGTAAACAAATGTCTTGGATGGAAAAGTTAGGGGGAAACTGTGTAAACTTGATTAATCAGTCAGCCATTCAATTTAACTAGGTTCAATAAGATTAAATCAGCAAAAAATGAATATAAGAATCTCGATATGAAGTAAATTCTGACAGGTACTGTAATTTACTACAGCACACTATGCAAGTATTACACATCACTGTGAGATTACAATAAGAACAGTACAGATTAAATATAGGAATCTAAATATGAATTAATCAAAAGTTAGAAGTGAAGTATTATACGACAATCCTATAGTTTCTTAAACTGCTATTACCAATTTTTTGTGAGGAATCTTCCAGCTCTGGAATCACCCATTTTGTTGTTTTCACTGCCCCAAAACATCCGACTCATCACCTCATTAAGCCCTTCCTGAGTTGAACTGGGTGTGCCAGAGCAGGGGAAATGCCTGGACCGTGCCTGAAAACCTCAAATCTTGTCCTGGAGATCTATGACCCTGGAGAGTTTAGACCCAACACATCTGGCTCTGATATTCAGATGCTCCTGAAAGGGTTTGTTACCTGGATCAGGTGTGTTAGATTGGGATTGGGACTAGACTTTTCCGGGTGGTGGATCCCCAGGACCAGGATTGGGCACACCTCCAATAGCCTGGAGTGTCTGGTTTTATCCGCAAAAGGGCTGGTGTGGAAGAAAGTTCTCATTCCAACAAAACAGTTGCTTACGATTATCAATTGTTTGAAGACTGAAACCAGCAAGTGGATTCAAGTGAGCTACTGCTTGACTGAAACAAAAAATCGCAGCCACAACCTGGACAATCCTGGACACCCCTAATGTAAATGAATGGACACAATCGTTGGTGCCGTGCCAGCTTCTATTGATTTCCCATCATACTCAAAGAGGCTTAATGAAAAACCCTTGCCACAGTCGCCAGCAGTGATGAGTGTGTTGATAGTTCATTGCAATCTGCTTAGGCTGGGGTTTCTTTTCTGGGTCACAAAATAAAACTGCTTTGCTTAAAATTGCTAATTAGACCCCGAAGTGAAAGCAGTGCCGAGTGAATTCATTTTTAGGTTGCAGCTGAATAATTGAAAAGTGGCCTATAAAATAATTATTTTGCAATTGTGCTATCATAGCTGACTTGAGAATGACACTTTAAGGAGCATTAGATTTTAAAACACTCCCCTGACACTGACAATATTTGTGTTAGGACATTTATAACACGTCCTTAATTGATTATTCAGTTCAAAAGGAAAGAAGTAATGTTTTCTCCAGTACCTCCGATTGCTCGAGTGTTGTGCTAGATGGTTACACTCTTTGAGCACAGATTTTCTTTGAAGGTCTTCACTCCCAGTTTGATAATATTCCAAAGAACCGTTTTCCTCTGTGTGAACACACCCCTCCGTTCTTTACTGGAAGAGGCAGGCTGGCGAGCTGCTCGCCCCCTGCCTGTGTCCCACTACTGCATCACGCTGTCCCATTCATCCTCATTTCTCACCCGCTCCATTGAAACAGACAAATAGAAAAGTCCTGTCCTCCCTGTGTTGTCTCACAGAATGCCTTTTCCCTCTGTTTTACACTCTGACTGGCCCCTTTACAGTGAATGCCAAAGATGGGTGGGGGGTTGTGTAACTTTTCCATTCACACCCAGAAACCTTTTTGTGGATACTGTAATCACTCCTGTTTTCTTTTAAAGCCCCATTCGAGAATAACTCAGAACTACACAGCTGCCCGAGGATTAGTTCTGAGTTTTATAACAAAACATGGAGTACATATCGTGCATTTTAATGCTGTCTTAAGCTTTTGTTGTTGCATGGCTAAAACTGGTGTATTTCACAGCATGTGAGTTCTCAAAACAAGACTGTTGTTGGGTAGGGTTAGTCTTGCTGAATATTTTTTTTGGGGGGGGGCAGGTTGATAAATATTTTATACAAGCTACATACACATCTTTGCTGTAAAAACAACTTTGAGCATCTATCATCCATGAACAACAGTCAAAAGCGACAAATGAATCTTGAGTCTTGAAGTGACATGAGTGAAAATACAAAGAGACTGGATAGCTTGGTCTTACATCTGCCAAGTTGATTTACAGTTAATTTAATATGTTGTTTGGACCAAATGACCTTTCCAAACATATACAAATGTATACATGCATCAGTGTAAATACAATTAGTCAAGTCAAGTCAAGTCAAGTAAGTTTTATTATCATTTTGACCATATACACACAGTACACAGTGAAACGAAAAATTTCTCCACGACTACGGTGCAACACAAGAACAGAACTGAACTGAATATGACCAGAAGTGCAGACAGGACAAAAGAGTGCACAAGAAAAAAACCACAAAAGCAACAAAACAACTACACAAGACAAGATATCATTTAGTGCAATCAACAATAGCTCCAGTCTGGATGTATATAGTATTTAGACAGGTACTGTATTCTAGCAGCAGAGAGTTCTGTGGAAAAATGCAGAACCGAAGTTGCACGTTCAAAAAAATGCAGAAGCAATAAATACAATTGTGCAAATATAGCAGCAACAGGGCAGAGAATGTGCAGTGAAAAAGACACAAGGAGGACAATGAATATCAAATAATAAAACATTGTTTTGAATGTGTGTGAGGGAATACAGATTCTCTCATTGTTTCTCTAAGAAGTCTTAGTAGGTCTAGTTTTAACAGTGTGAGTAAAAGTTGTTACTGCCATAGAGAAACTGACTTTAGCCATGTGTGCACTTTAGCCCTCAATGTGGGTTAGTAATCTGCTTTAAAACAGTCCTACATTACAGGCAATAAGATTGAAAACTGTTAAAACCGTCTATACATGAATTCTGTGAGAAATATTGGTTCAGTTGCTGGGAACATTCACAGTTACTATGAGAATATAGTTTTACTTGGACCATTTAATACATTAGAAATGCCCCATACTGAATTGTGAAAATTTGATTTGATCCCGTTTCATTTGGATAACCATCAATAGGTATAGATATTCGAACTATTGACAAATTATCTAGAAAAAACTTAGTTGATGGAAAATGAAAGCGAATTTAATAACTTAGTTGGATGGAAAATAAGGTGTCATCTTTGTCTCACCTCATATGACAAAATGTAAGCCAGGAGTGAAATGGCAGGACTGGAATTCTTATTTGATCCATTCATAGCTCGTTAAATAGTACTCGCTTTTTTTTACAGGGTGGTTGATTGTCTGCAGTTCTGGAAGGAATGCCGCTCTGCTGTTTTTCTGAGTAGACATCTGCAAACCCTGCACTAAAACTTTTCAACCTTGATGAAGTTTTGAGACACTAAACAGCTGTCACATTCTAATGACTACTTTCAGTTTTTTTTTTTTTTTTAAACTAGTCTGTCAGGCGTGAATCATCTTTCAAATAGTACATGTTGCCTAAGAAGCAAACATTAAATATCTCGAGATTTCATACCTTGGATTTTGAAGTTAATACTACATGTCAGATCATTTTTATGATCGCTGCTGCTGCTTTAGTTAATAACAATTTACAGCAAATGAGGCCTCAGACTCATCTGGACCTCTCACTTCAAATAAATCAGTAAATAATATGAAATAAAAATGGTTTGGATAGTTCTGTGTTATTTTTTATGTATGAATAGTATGTATCTCAAACATTAATTCTCCAATGACATGACTTTGATGTTGTATAGACATTCAATGAGCAGTTGGACCTTCCAGTCTGCTGCACTCCTTACCATTTTTTATACAACAAATGTTTACAATTTGTCACGTTTAAAATGTTGCTTTAAACCATGCATGACTAATAAAAACAGTCCAAACGAGAAAATTATTGGCAAGAGTCATAATAATCGCACAGACTCACTCTAGACAGTGCTTTTTGGTCAGTCATGGGGTTCTGCCTAAGGTAACCCGATGGCATTAAACCTGAAACAATTTATATTGAATATTGCAGAACTGCTTACAAAGCAGGAGCAGGGAAAACATCTGATGAGATTGGATTGTAAATACAAAAACAGCTTCAGGTGCCTGTGTTAGTTTTCCCAGACTAAATGCATTAATAATTGGTACAGATCTATTTAGGCATGTCCAGTGGCTAGGAAATAGGACTAAGAGGAAACTGAAAAATGCAAATGTGGCAAAGTTAGAAAAGTTGCTTGTCAGGTGATACATGACACCTTCTAATATCCAGTGTGTTTGTGACCTCCTGGACTAAAAGTTTTCACACATTACATACAGCTCTCTCTCAGTGAGGCAGCATGCATTAAAATAAACAGGTTGAAGCTGTTTGTACAGTATGTAAGCTGTGTTATTATATATATATATGGCAACCAATGCATTATCGGTTTCGGCCGAAATTGTTTTGGAACGACAGTGAAACAAAAATCATTTCGGTGCATCCCTAATATATATA
>JBBIGA010000002.1:18732497-18744269 GCA_037576975.1 Alestes dentex
GATCTAAAAGCAATATAAATAAACATATTTGAGCATTTATTTTCTGACATATTAGAGGAAGCAGAGCTTCCCTTGTAGTCTTAGAGCAGCCGCCACTGATCTGGACTTAAAATAGGTGTTTACTGTCGTTTCAGCCATATACACACTACACAGTAAAATGAAACCACGATGCAACACATAGGTCTAAAAACAGAAACTCCACAAGACTACACAAATGTGTGCAGGGCAGAACTAAAGAGAGAGTGCAAAATAGAGTATGGTGATTGATTTTTGTGATTGAATTTGACCAAATAACAAAAAAATATATAGTTTTTTAAACAGCTGCAGCTCATGTAGTGGAGGTCTTTGGTCCAAATCAATGTTTTCTGTCACGTTTTTACATTTCTGTGCACACAAGATACAAGATGCAAGATACAGTCTGTGCACAGTCAGCATCTTCAGGTTTCTTTACTGTAGCAGAGTAAGCTAGCTCCACCTTTCTAATGTTGAAGACTGTCAACCGTGTTTAAAAGTGTGGTCAGCTAAGTTGCCTGTAAGACATAAGAGATGTAGCTTACAGCTTCTTACCAACCGCTGGCTATAGCTCTGCTCTTAATTAAATACATTTGAGCTGTAACTCTGTGCTATAACTAGTTTGCTAGTTAGTGATTTGCTAGCGATTCTTTTTTAATCCATGTGCTTCTTTCTCAACCCTGTCTAAGGCTACACTGATCTGTGTTAGATCAGAGGTCTGTTTGGAATGAAGAAAAGCTTTTTGTTTTTTTTTTGTTTTTTTTAAAGCGTTTTTTGAACGTCATGAGCAAAGTGTGAGAGTAAAGTAGTGTTATAGATTATAACAGAATATAACTGTAACTGAATATACAAGCAGTTAATATTCAACAGCTAGTGTTGTATCTAATAAATACAACCATATTGACGTTTTCAAACAGTTTTATAAAAACTAATGTCAATAAAGATAAAAAAAAGAAGTCAGTTACACCACTGTTATGATGCTGATTATAATTTGTGAATGGCTCGGTTCAACATGTTTGTTTCAATATAATTACAGTAATCTGAACTATTGAAGGAAATCATTTTGCACTTTTATAATGCAACACATTAGAACCATAGTTTCACTTATATAGTGCCTTTTACATTTCCAAGTGTGCTTAGCAATGCTTACAAAAAAGACAAAGGTCTTTAGAAGAGCTTTGAAGAAGGAAAGACAACTCCAAGGAAAATTCCACAGTTTGGAGGCTACAAAGATCTACTACCCCTAGAGGAGAGTCTAGTGTAAGGAACAGTCAGTCGACAGGTGTCGGAGGGTCTGTAAGAATGGAGGAGCTTCCCAGCATATGCTGGGGCCATGGGTCCATGGAGAGTTATGAAAGTAATTTTATACTGAATATGTGATGCAACCAGTAACCAGAGCAACTGACTATGAATAGACATGATGTGTGCATATTTATAGACATGATGTGTGAATTTTGAATGACCTGAAGTTTGGGCACTATATGTGAAGTATGGTCAGAGACATGCAATGTTACAAAGATGAAACAAGAAGTGTGAGTTAGTGCCCTAACATCATAAGAGAGTCAGGAATCACTGATGGTCCATGTTATCAGATGTTCCTTCAACCAGAGTCTTTATTCATGGCTGCATCCTAACAGAGACTGGGGTGGAGAGTCCTAAGTGAACCAAAATACTGCATATCCGGAGGTCATCAGCATAGCAGTGGAAGCTTACATTATTGCTGCGGACAATATGAACAAGCAACATCATGTAAATAATGAAAAGGTTTTGACCAAGAACAGATCATTTTAAGGAACCCTTCATTCAACAGGTGCAGTGAATGATCTATGATTACCATACTTACTTTTTTGTTGTCTGTTTGGTAGGCTTGAAACTAAGCTAATGTTGTTGCTGAAATGCTAATGAAGGAAAGACAAGAGAGAAATACACAATAGTCTACTGTACCAAACAAAGCACTAATAACAAGGACACGGCACAAAATCACAACAAAATGATACGTACCCAAAAATGATCAAAAGTACATAGCGATGGACATGGCTTAAGTCTGTTTGAAGTCTTTGTATTCTTTACAATGGAAAACCGAAGCATTATATCAGACACTATTATTGCTGCAATTAGATAGGTACAGTGGGTGCCATACACCCATGACTATACAGACAAATATCTAGAATAGACATTTGCCTGTATAAGTATGTATTATTGCTTTGATAATGGTCTGTAACATCACAATATTTGAAGAAACAAACAACTCAGAAAATCCCAGTGCATTATCTTTTCAGTAATTAATGATGGTGGTTATAACTGGTAATGATGTTATGGGTTATTTTATTACCAGTGGAACATAGTAATATAATCTAAATGTTCTGAAGATGAGCAAGTCACTACAGTTCACTAAAAGATTACAGGAACACCACAAGTTTATTTTTTTTAAACAGTGTTATATGATCAGTCTTGTTTATGCTCGTGGACCAAGGAGTCCGTTTTGATGGCAGCACTGTATATGTGGTTTTACATGTAGAAATTGTAGAATAAAACAAACATTAAAAGTAAAAATGTTAAAAACTGAACATACTTCAGCCCGCACCCCAAAATCCGGAATGGACTGAAACCGTGACTGCTGATCCGCGTTAAAGCAGGGGGTTACTGTACATATACAAGACGCTGAGCGACGAAGGCTCATCCCATTTAGGTGTGTCTGATTGCCTTGCTCTGTGCCGTGCCCAAACAAAAACAACTTGTATGAGGACAAGGGGCCCGGACGTCACAAAAGCAAACAAAAATGCGGAGGATATCTGTGGTTTCCGCCAGTGTGCGGGAGTTTCCGCAAACAATTATTAGTTCGGTTCTCAGAAAAAATCCGCCAAAAACTGAAGGCGCGACTGCTGAGCCGCGAATAAGTGGGGTTTACTGTGTATATATATATATAGACATACCGATTATCTTACATTTACGGCATTTAGCAGACGCTTTTATCCAAAGCGACTTTCATTCCCTAATTACAGGGGAAAAGTCTCCCTCGAGCAACTTGGGGTTAAGGGTCTTGCTCAGGAACCCAGTGGTGGTATGCTGAAGGTAGGATTCAAACCCATGACCTCTTGGTCCAGAGGCAAGTGTCCTACCCACTAGGCCACCACCACCTATCTCATTACAATGGCATCTGTCAAGCGGTGGGATATATATCTGATGGCTAGAAAATAGGCTATAGCTAAGCTAAGCATTTTACTTTACACACAGATAAAGAGATTTGTTATTTTTGTGTGTTGCAGTACCAGAAGACCAGATATTAGTGTCTACTAGAATACAATGCCTTTCTAATTATTTTATAAAAACCGACACCTTCACAAAAACCACAGGTAAATGAGTGAGTAGGTGTGCAGCGGGGGAACCTAACTCAGACTAGTCATCAGCTTAATTAGGACCTATCACATTAGCAATTTAGCTACACGCTCATATTGTCATACACTCATATACCGTTCTTGGGTCTATGTCACACATTGTGGAGTTCTGAGACTGCAACGGATTTTATCTACAGTGTTTTTAGACACTAAAATACTGCTCCAAAAGAGCACACTGGTAAACAGGCCAATCGTTTTGACAGAATCTTTTATCCAAATTATTACTTAACCTAAAAGACTGCATTTTGTAGACTTCACCACACTGGATCTCTCTGTTCTAGCCTTTCAGTGGAGAAGTAATGCTGCGCTGTCAGCTGCTGCACCAGTGAGGATGACTATGAGCTGATTTATATGTCTGACTGCGTGGTATAGAAGGGCCACAATGTCTTCTTTAATAGATATTGACCCACTGAATTCACACAGAGATCGAGGAAACAGGGCCATGTCTGGACATGCCCCGACTCACTCATAATCTACACATCTGTAGATGGTGGACATGTGGAGTGCAGAGCTTTTCAGGGTTGGTAACGATCGGCCTCAGCGGCAGGCAACAAAAGAGCCCCACTTCTATTGTATCTGCCCCCTCCGCTTGTTTTTTTCCACTTTGAAATGAGTGCAATGTTGCTATGGTTACAGGTTTAATCCAGCCTGATGTTTGTCTGTATGCTAAGATTAGACATGGTGGTTATTAATGATTTCCTTAAGCTACGCAGGACCATGCAGTGCAAGCGCTTGAAGATAGCAGGATCCAAACAACATAAAAAAGCAGCACGGAAATTGAAAATAGAAATACAGGAGGCTATGCAGTGCAGAGGAGATTAAGTTCTCTTTCCTTACTTTCCTTTTTTTTATATCTCCTCTGTTCAAGAAGACAGTATGTGCTTCTAAAAGGTCTGCTTAATGGAGCCCAATTGATCCTGGTCTTTCGTTGGTTTCTGCTCAAGAGGGTGGTGAAGAGTGCCCCCTCCAGGAGGACTTTTGAAAAACACCCACAGCTGCCAAAAGTCTTAACAAACAGGCTCCAGAAAGAAGCTGAAATTGTTTTCTTATTTGACAGCTCAAATGATGCGGCAGCGTTCTACAGGTGCTAGAATGTAACTACTGCAGGTAGAATGGAACATTTAAAAAAGAAGAACTTCTTAAAAGTACTGATGGTGGACATCCACCACTGACGTGTTGCATGTTTTTTAATTATTATTTTTTTTTTTAGTATATTCAGACAATGAAATCAGCCCTGACAGAAAGTAAAGTGTGCTTAAGGAACATGCTGAACTTTGAGTCCTGAGCATCAGCCATGTTTCACGCCTGGCTGAGCTCTGCTGTTTTGAAGGGTGAACTCCGCCGTGGAGATGAATGAGGAGTGAGAGGCACACGGCTGCTTTTCAGCGGGCTGAACATGTCATGGGGCTTCCATCCACACAGAGTTCTTTTCTTTTCCCCTGACGTTAATTAGTGACCCACACGTGGTGCTGAAAGGGCTTGTTTTTCTTCTTAAGGATTCACACGACGTCGACATGAAAGCGGAGAGCTATTTCAAGCACAACTGTTACAGTCATTAAAAGTGCAAATGAAGCCAGAATCTGGAGTTGGATTCTCATTTCTTATTTTCTTCCGTCTTTTTTTTTTTTGTTTTACTTCAGAGAAGGCATATTTTAGATTTCTTTTGATAAGATGTTTGTCATTGAGAGAAGATGCAGAATACATTATCCAGTTCATATGAAACCCGGGAAATAGTCCAGGGAATGGTTTGAGGACAAATAACAGCATGAAGCAAAAATAGAAATGAGCCGACTGTTTTTAACATACAAAATAAAAAAAATTGAAAGTGAATCTACCGCACTGTGGTCTACTCTAAGGCCCTGTTTACTACTGGCAGTAACACGCATTCTTGCACATCCGGTCCTAAGTGGACAGAGCTAAGTACAGATGTGAAAGGGGTCTGATGCATTTAGGAGACACTTTGCAATCCAGTCACTCAGACCAACTTCAGAGGTGGTGCCGGACACATGTGATCAGATATAATTTGGATTGTGTGAACACGGATGCGTCCCATAACCCGAGGTAGCAATCCGTGTAATCTAAATATTCATAACAGCCTGTGGATAGCAACTTATAACAGATTTAACAAAATATGTGTTAAAACAGATCAAGGATGATTTTTGCTTATTTTTCTTCTTCTAGTTCTGGTTTACATGATTTTTTTACATCTATTTTGCTCTCTGCTCTGAGCCAGTGTAAGAGAACAATTTTCTCAAGAGAAAATGTAACGTGAGATTTTCCTGAGAGAATATTTGAGAACTTGTTTAGTTTTTTTCCCATTAATTTTTGTATTTTCAAAAACTGCATTTAATGAGAACATTCTTGTAAACTCCTAAGTGTTTGTCTAAGATCCTTTCTGAGGAAAACGTTCATGAATCTGAACCTTAATTCCAGCAGTTCGCTCCCCTCATTATTGTAGACACCCAAACCCCCCCACCCCACCCCCCGCCGCTTCTTCTGAGCCAGTGTCTTTCTTCCACGTGCAAGTCATATATTTTTATATCCACACTGATGTAAAGACAAAATTCACGTTTAACCAAGAGCTAAAAGAGTTCTTGAATGATTAGTGTTTGATTCTTTAAGCGAGGGCCAGGCTGCAGGAGAACTGCCAGAGCTCATGCGCTCTCGCTGTCTTTTTCATCAGTGTGTTTCAGTAATCAGATTGCAGAGGCACTGAATGCTCCTCTGAGGCGGCGGCATGAGAGAAATAAACCAGAGAGCAGAAGAGGGAAAACCATTTCACAGCAGAACATTTTCAGCAGGGACAATTTTTTGACACATCTAGATAAAGTGTCACTTTAAGGGCCGAATCTGGCCATTTTGGCTGAGAGGCCTGAATGCCCCCTTTAACCTGAGACAGTGGAGAGGAGATAGCGTGGCATGGCACAATTGAATTTTTCTGCTGGCTTGCTCTGATGGGTCACAGGGCTGCACAGTTAGAGGACATCTGTTTAACTCAGCATTCAAGTCACACTTTGCTCCAACCTCACTTCACTCGGGCCTGTAGTGACCTTTCACTGGCCAGACTTTAAAAACCCAGGACAGTTTTTTAAAACATCACAGAAGCAAAGTACTTTTTATGTACTTTTTTCCTTAAATTTCGTGTCCAGACAGCTCTTTTTATTGGTAAATTCAGCTCATTCAAAGTGCACTTATTACTGATACAGGATAATACTCACACACCTTGTATTACACCCATAGAAAGGCATTGGTATTAAAATGCCCAGAGTAAGGTGTCAGCTAGGGGTGTTTAAAGCCCCCGGCACTTGGCTGTGGGGCAGTCTCTGTAGTGCTGGAGCTCCATCTAGTACCCCCGAGATGAGCTGGAGTGGTGATTGTGATACGGAAATAATCATCAGTACCTGACCTCACTAATGCTCTTTTGGCTGAATGAAATCAAATCCTCACATCAATACGCCAACATCGAGTACAAAACCCTTCCAGAGGAGAAGAGGCTGTTACTGCTGTTACAACTTCCCTGTTAATATAATTGATTTAGGAACATGTAGTGTATTTGTGTTTTCTGTTTCTCTAGTGATGCTTCAGTAAATAGTCTGGTAGTCTGATGCCCATCCCTGGCTTCTCTATGGGAACACAACAGCTTAATGATTTTCGGAGGCAGATGCATAGTAGGGTACCCTTTTATGAACCATAATACAGGTAGTTCAGTCACTATTATAATATTCTGAAGTCATTACATTTGCACTGGGTATATTTGCCTTATTGCTTTGGTTCTCATTTCCCCTCCGTAAAAGGAGGGATCTATACTTAATATCTGTGTGCATGTGAGGCTCCTAGGAGGAAGCAGAATCTGTTTGTCTGTCTGTGTGTCTTTCTATCTATGTATATATCCGTATGTCCATCTGTCCGTCTGTCCATCCATGTGACTAGCTTTCATTTTCCCTGCTATTCTCTCACTGTTTTTCTCTCTCTCACGCTCACTGTCACTTACTCATACTCCCTCTTTCGCTTTCGCTGGTCTTCTGTCTCTCTCCTGAACTAATCCTTTCTCCCTTATTCTCCCTCTTTTTGTCTTTTTTTTTTTTTCTATTTTCACTCACATTCTCTCATTCTCATTTGCCTTTTCACTTTGTTTCCCTTTTGGGCTACTCTGTCTTTCTCTACCTCTCACTCTCAAACCATCCCTCATTTTTTTCCTTCTTTCTTTGTCTCTTTTTCCCTGTTTCTCTCTCTCTCTCTTTCTTTCTCATTCTTTTCTCTGAAGCTCAGCTGAGGCTGACCTTGAACGTGCAGTGCATACAAAGAAGTTTATAACTGACCTCTGGCCTGTTCTCTCACTTTCTTGCCTAAATCTGTTTTTCACAGGGCATCAGTGAGTGCAATGGAAAAAAAAGATGAACAAAAACCTTAGCTCATTTCTTCCAGGAAGACAGTTTAGAGAATAAGCAGAGAGACCCAGGACTGACATGGCCAAGGATGGTTTATTCTCTCGGCCTCTTTGATCCAGTTTTTCCCCTTTTGAGGAAAAAAAAACAATGACCCTGCACTGACCTCCCGTCTCATTTATTTTTTCTTTCATCTGAGACACAATTACTCCCAAAATGGACTCGTCTCTCCCTGCTGCTTTTTCTCGATTCTTACCACCATTTTGCATTACATGAAAATAACATGACACAAAGCAAAATGTTAAGCTAGCGAGCAGCTAAGGTCTGAACTCCCCTGATAGAGTGGGTTTAGGAGGACACAGAGGCTGTTCTTCACCATTAGAAGCTTCAATTACGACTAAAGAGGAGCTGCTGCTTAGCCTGGCTCTTTAGATCCAAATTCAGTGCATAATTAACCACATTCAAATGAAGAATTTTAATGTGACATATTCAAATGCAGACAAGACATGGCTATATCTGACCCTTTGTTAACATAATGTAAACGACACTGTTCAAAAGGGCACCTTTCAGTCATCCTCTCCGAATCCTTAGCGGACCTACAGGGCTGCCGGTGGTTGCCATAGTTTCAGGATGACACCATCTTGAACTTGGCACAATGTTATCGCAGTATGGCTCTTGGAGAGCCTCCAGTAGTGGGAGTAGGTAATTGGTTACAATGGGAAAAGGTAACACCATATTCTAAGACGAGAGCTCCAGCCGTGCCTGAAAAATACAGACACTTCAGAAGGATGGGAAGTGGGTGTTCCAAATGAAACTGATTTCTCTTTCCTCTCTTTGTCCACGGATGAATATGAAGAGTGTGAGGTGGTGGCGGTGGGGGAGGCAAGGGAAAAGTCTAGTGACCAAACAAATTGGCTTGTCATATAGAAAAAAAAAAAAGAACACAAAATCCCTTCAGGAAATTTGGCTGTCAGGGGATTATCCACCATAAGTTGCAGGATTTGTGCGAGGAGGAGAGCAATATCACGTCCACGGTCCGAAGAAAAGGGCTCAGAGGGACTCAATTATTGAGCGTCACCTCCCCTACCACTCACTCCCCTCTGAGCAGCTCTCCACAGAGAGGCTGTATGAACCGTTAGCTTCAGTCAGCACTTCTGTCCCCTTGCTGAGTAACTGTTAGATGTAGAATATTTAGAAATTTGACATTCAAATGTCATAAAATTCATAAATGGTTGTCACAGGGATTAGGCTGGATGTACATGCAAAAGTCCTCTGTACCTTCATGTAATAATATTCTGATCCAAGTAATTTTGTGTTATGTATCATTAAATTTTTTAATAAAAAAAACAGAAACAGAAACAAGAGACAATCTGAGAGTTTAACAAAGGCAGGAGCAAGGCAACACAATGAGAGATACTCATCAGAACACTGAAAAAGAGGAAGACCAGAGCATGAGGTTACATCAACAGAACACTAGCAATGGGTCAGACAGGAACAGGAGATGATAACAACAAGCAACACGACAAGAGATCGCGACAATAGTGAATCCACAAACAAAAGCTGAAACACAGGGGTATATATACTAACAAGGATAATTGAAACACCTGGACAGGGGAGGAGACATGACTGAGACACAGGAGAGCAGGATAACAAGGGTGCACGGCTAATGTGGGGACTGACATTAAAACTGACACACTGACACAGCAAAATTTGTGTTAAAACAGATCATTGCTTAGTTTTGCTCATTTTTCTTCTTCTAGTTCTGGTTTACTGATTTTTTTAGAAAACAGGGACAAGGTAGTGACATGTTACAATGGTTTAACTTGCATCATTAACAATGACCATCCTGAGAAAAATGCTTGCCAGTTATGCTTGTTAGATGGAGAAACATTCGGGAATTTTACATTTGAATTTTCTAAAAATATTGTCTCAAACATCGCATTATTAAAAACAAAATCAATAAAAACTCTTAAAACCTTTCTATATTAAGGGCCTGCATAAGGGCCCACACAGTTCCTCACTCTCGAAACTACATCACTTACACATAACCACTGCCATCATAACACTTTATTTCTTAGAAGCGTTAACATGAACCTTTAATGTACCTTCATGTAATAATATTCTGATCCAAGTAATTTTGTGTTATGTATCATTAAATGTTTGCATATACTAAAAGCATTGTGGAAAAATCTATTCTACAAAGACCAAGAGTTTGAGGGGTTTGGTAGCAGACAGTAGTGTGAAATAAGAAAGCATAATATCCTTGTTTTAATATAAGATGTGACAAGTACGGTTGGGTATGGACAACCCCTGAGCAATCAATATTAAATGAGGTGAACAGGGCCAGCTTCCGCGTGAATATGAACAAGAGATCTTTACAGAATCGAAAATGCTTTCAATTAAAGGTTGAATTTTTATGGGTGTGCTCATGCAACAACTTAGCAGACCATTTAGACACTGCTGTCCATGTTGTTGATGTGACAGCAAGCCTAGAGTGATGATGGAGTGTGATCCAGGCCCATGAGTAAGGTTAGCGTCAGCCACAGAGAGATGCACACATTGCACAACAGCTGCAGCTAATTAAACATTCATGCTTAAGTTCCTGTGAAAATCCTGTTTGGTGGAGAATTCTGGGGGGAGGAGGAACGACTCAGAGAAGAGAATCTGAATTATGGGATTGTAACAGCTTGCTTTGGCTTCTCCCCATACGACGCTGTGGCAACAAAGTGAACACACTTTTCCCTGTATATATTAGCAAGGAACTTTTTGTGCGTACCCTTGCAGACAAACTCTGTGCTGCTGCCGAGTGCTGCAAATTATGCTGAAATTACTAAACTGAAAGAATGAAGGATTAAATAAACATTTAAATTCCTTCAGCCCACTGAAAAATATTACAGTGATATTTAGCGCAATGTTTTTGTCCTTACTAACAAAGACAA
This sequence comes from Alestes dentex, assembly GCA_037576975.1. NCBI lineage: Eukaryota > Metazoa > Chordata > Actinopteri > Characiformes > Alestidae > Alestes > Alestes dentex. The sequence continues at coordinate 18,743,229 of JBBIGA010000002.1, forward strand.
ATGGTAAGCGTAGCCTTTATTAAGCTGATGTTTCAGTGCAGTGTGATGTATTGCTCTAACAGCCAAACTGAATATATAATCAAATGAAAATGTATGCTTTTTCATTTGCAAAATTATGTTGCGCGGGTACATGGGGCTTTGATAGTATTAATATTAAGAGTAACACTAATATTACTAGTAACAAATTATTCAGCATCCCAAAGACATCTTAGAATAAAGTGTAATTATTCATTTATATCCTACCAGAATGCTATATTTTGCTGTATGTCTGCCTTTATGGGAAAAATATATGCAGGTTTCTCAGGTTTAATTATTAACCCCAGAAGCCAAGACCTGTCAATTTAAAATAATAGCACCACTTATCTCCTCTTCAGTCGGGTTTTTCACCTCTGTCTTTCATTATTCATTTAGAGTAGAAATGTGGAACAAATACGTCTTCCACTTTCCAGTAAGTGCAGCCCTCTTTTGTGAGTGCGTGCTCAGCTCTGCCTGGTGCTGGCATTTCCCTTTTCCAACCCCTCCTGATGACAACTTCCCCTCATTAACACAGGAAACAATACAAATGGAAAGGAGGTCTGGGCAAAGGCCCCATGGCGTCTGTTTCTAGCTGTTAAATTCATTTCTGGAACAGTTTGAGCTGTTTCATTTGAAAAGGCATACAGTTGAAACCCAGCCGCACTTTTCGGCAGCGTCTCGAGGTCTTAAAGAAAAGAGGCTAAAATCAAGGGCCGGCCTTGGACGAGGTGTGTGAGAGAGAGAGAGAGAGAAAGCGAGAGTGAGAGGGAGAGCGGTTAATGAGAGGGCACTTTAAAGCTCAAACTTCTCCTTCCACTCTGGGCTTACACTGTGTAATTGCTCCAATGGGAACAATCAATGTGCACTTAAAAATCTTAAAGACCAAATTCTTTCTTTAAAAAGAAAGCAAGCTTATTTATTTATTTCAGCACAAAATTGGAAACTAAAATGTCATTCTTTAAATGTCTTTTTTTGTTTGTTTCTTTAAATGTCAAAACTGGTGCACAATGACTGTTGGCTATATAT
>JBBIGA010000002.1:18755200-18779873 GCA_037576975.1 Alestes dentex
ACACACACACACACACACACACACACACACACACACACACACACACACACACACACACACACACACACACACTGCCAGTGCAGATATATTATCCATGCTAGGAGGTGACACTTGTAGAGAGGTGTGTATCTGTGTGTTGTGGTGGTGTTGCTGATCAGCTACACTCTCCACACTCATTACAGAGACCCGGAGCAGCTGGTGGTAGGGTGTGGGGAGTGGAAATGGGGGTGCATTTGGGGGGGGTGGTATTTGCCTGTTATTCTCGTGGCCAGATGGGTGCTGATTATTGGAAAGAGCTGGAGAAAGCATCAAGCCAATCTGAAGCCTCCTGGGGGCCCACATTAGAGCCCATAAGCAAAATCCAATTGAAAATGGAGCGCAGGAGCCTATTAGAAACATGTTTTTGGCACACTTAATGCTTTCACTGTCACATGGGTTAGAGCTATGGAAAAGTGTGCTCAATAAGCAACTGTTAGATTAACAAGGAAAAAAACATGTATCTTCACTAGCTCTAAATATGCCTTCTCTGCTTCTGAGGCATGTTTTGTCTTTTTATGTAGAAAGAGTTTGTGCTGAGGGTCTGCTTAAGCTTTTGAAGCAAGAATAGCACAATGTTAACCAGAGTTTGAACTGTGAGGGCTAAACCTCCCATCAATGACTAATGAGAGTTTACAGTTAAATATGCTTTCTCAAATGGGCTTTTTGTATTTTTGCAGATGCAAGATTCCATATAGTTTCAAAGCTACTCTAGTGACCAGTAAAAGTGTAGTACTTTGCAAAGTACTTTTGTACTTTGAAGACATGGAGGAAGAGATGAAAAGAACATTTGTATGTGGTGAACCCAGGAGTGTTGATTCACTCCAGAATGTTTTACAGATCTATGCATTGCATAGAGCTAAACTGTAGCCAAAGGTTTACAACAAAACAGAGGCAGCCGTCCAGCTGTTAGAAAACCCAGTCATCTGCATTCAGGCTCCCTTAAGCTTCATACTCTGTTGGTGTGAACTGAATTTGTGAACACCTGCAATAACAATGCAAAGGCATCAACGTCATGTAAGCTTTGTAAATACGGGAACTAGAAGACCAACCCTTCCTTATTAACACACAATTCATTCAAGCTTGAATCACCCTGATTTCAACCGATGATCCACAAGATATCAATTTGATTAAGTTGTTTTGGGGTTCAGAAGGTGATGAGGTTGGAGACTGGAGGGACACAATGTTTTCTGTCTGCTTTACTTCGACCCTATCTGGCACATTCTCCAGACGCACCGCATTTTGGGGATCCTGGTGGGACCACCTGAGGCAGTGAGCAGATGTGTCCTGTGGATTTTCACATCGTCCGACAGCATGTTTTGTAAGCAGTAAAACGCAGTGTTGGTGTTCAGCGTTACCCCTCTGAAAGTCCCTCAGAGAGTGCCTTAGTACTCACTCTCCTTCACTTTTTACAACCCTGCAACTTTCTGGATTTTTTCACTTCGTCTCACTTCGTCTCACTTCTTGAAGGTGCAACTTCAGCCCAGCTGGAAAAGATGTTGCAAAGATGTTGCTAATGATTGTAGAACTGAATCTGAATAAAGCAGATCCCAATGTGATCTCCGTGAAAATAGACTTAACCTCAGAAGTGACAGCTTACATTGGCAATAACAAAAACATCATACACCTTCACATCAATTATTTTTTCACACATAATTGAAACAATGTTAAAAATAAATCTTCAACATTATTACCATGTTTTTGACAAGTCAAATATACAAACTTGGTAACAGAGTGTAAATAAATGTTAATCATCTGTAACTGTAACTGATAATGTAATGATTTTTTAATTATTTAAACTGTGTAGCAAAAACATCTGTAAACAAGTAAGCAAACCTAACTAAATTCTTCCTACTACTTCGCACTCACCAGCTCTGTTTAGCGTGTAAACTTACACTCACCATGCACCGCTTGGTATGTCCCATAACTGCACTTAGTACTGACAGCCATCAGCTGTGTCTTGTATATATCAACAGGTCTCCTGGTGATCTATCTATGTTCTGTTCTCAGCCCTTTTTTATGTTCGCTGTAACATCTCAAATATGTCTTCAACTCACCCGGCATTTGTTAGGCTGCCTTGTGGATCTGAAATGCCCTTGAACAAGCAAGCTTTGATCTGTCAGTCACGAGGTCCACACCCAACCCCTTCACTTTGGCATTTATCGGGGGAGACGACCCTTGTTGTGGACACTCAGCAATTACAGACATACTCACTCAATCACTAATGAACCACCATCAGTAACTCTGAGCCGGCGCTCTGACATGTGCATTTAATAACTGCAGTCAGCAAGTTTACAGCCATGCTTTTATCCGTGATCTCCTGGGCCCTTTAAGAGAAGCTGAAGAATCGAGAAAGGGGCTCAGATGTTCCTGAGAACTGGTCTGGGACCTGCTCGAGAGGTGAACTTCATGCTAATAAACTTGAATTAATCTTGATGTTACTAGTCTGATCACACAGTGCGCTAAGAAGCCTTTAGATCAGAATCACTCCCTTGAGCCAGACACCACAGAATATAAGAGGGTCAATTAGCATTTTATGTTTTAACCTTTTGAGTTCTGCAAATATCATTACTAAAGGAAACAAAAGCTGGTAAGACTTCATTTGAGAAAGTGCATCAATATGTAGAAGAAAACAAAGGTACGCTGTAGATTAATTTCTCATGTAGCAGTCTTTAATATGCAACAAGGGAGTACACATTTCATCTAGAACATGAGTGCTTTGCTGTCATCTCAGTGATAAATAGAGAGCTCTTGAGAATCTGTTTTGACTGATATTGAGATTTGCGAGTCATGATAGCACTCGTCATCAAGTGTGTCTACTATACAGCATATGAGGAAGGGGCCGAGAGAAAGCATAGCCTCTAATTGGGTATACATGAGATCTCAGTGCAGCACTGTGAGTACTTCAGGCACACCAAATTTACAGAATTCAGTAAAGAGGACACCGCTTTAAAAGTGGCTAGTGAAGAGTAGAGCATTAGCCTGCTTTGATCCCTGTCAAAGTGCTCCTTCATAGCCGGGAGATTGATGTCTGCTCTTTGAGACGATGGGGTGAAATTGCAGGGTCTGATGAACATGACTCTCTCGAATTAAAAAAGAGCCCCCCCTCAATAACATCAACATAAGTAAACAAATCAAGGCCTGCCTCCTTTTCTAGGAAGGTGAGCAGAGGAATAGACTGTAAGAATCTGGCTCAAATGGTTTTTTGATGTGGAAAAGAGAGAGACGAGAGAAAGAGAAAGAGAAAGAGAAAGAGAGAGAGAGAGAGGGACTGAGATGAAAGAGAGAGAGGAGATAGAGAGAAAGAGAGAGAGCGAGATTGAGATGTCTCCCGTATATGAAATATTTTCTGTGAGTTGAAGTCTGGGTCTGGCAGCAGGGCTGTCAGGGAATGTGTATGGCTTATGGAAGAGGAACTCAGTTTGACTGTCTGAAGCCTGAATTCTGATGAAACTTGTTCTTGAGGGCTTCTGTTGGCCTTATGAAGAAATCCACACTCGGGTTCAACTCACCACTTAAATGCTCTTCCCCCCAGAGATCATAAAGTCTCTACTCAACCTCTCCAATCGATACACTGAGGAAAGGATGAAAGGCTAAACAGGGACAAACAGGCTAAGCCCAGAGGGAGTGGATGGCACCGAGGCACCCTGCTGCACCTCCGCAAGTCCCCGCCGGTCAGTTCTAGTGGAAATACAAGGTCGCCTAACATTACCTTTCAAATACATTTCTATGCAAAACACATCAGTGAAGGGATGCATCAGGCCTCCGGTAAGATCAGAATTTGATTCGCAGCCATTCTCAGGGTGAAACCCCTCCAACTGGACTCAGAGAGATGGTATAGTCATTAAAGATGGTGCACAGGCTAGATCCCCCTACCTCAGAACTTTTCTTCCCCAGTGACCTCCATTAAAAATGAGAGTGAAACAGTCTGGCTTATTTATGACTGTAAGTCATTCTCCAGCTGGTGGGGGATTCTGTGTGAGCATGGGGAGAAGAGCAGAGGTGAATGGGCTGAGGGATATTGTGTGTGTGTGTGTGGGGGGGGGGGGGATCTGTGCTGAGTTCCATTTCTGCTGCAGTGTGTTTCCCCATACTGCGGCTACTCAAACTTAATCTCATATACGGCTCTCGACTATAACATTACTGCAGCGCACACACACACACACACACACACACACACACACACACACACAGAGCAGCAGCAAAACACACAATAATATCATCCGTATACACACACCACACACAAACACACAGCTCTCAGTACAGCAACATTAATATCTTCTTAACACCCAATAATATAGTTCCATTTCCACCACAGCACACCCACGCAGACCACACACCCCCACCCAGCATTCCACATGCGTTCACCGCAACAGACATAATTGTAGAAAAAACTCACCAACACACACATACACCCACCCATCCACCATCACAAACCTAATCTCAGCTTCAGAGGCCAGGTTACCAGCAGCCAGAAATTAGAGTGTGGAGCTCTGGCTACAAGCATAAAGCTGGTTACCAATGAGACCAAAATAAATCTAAAATTTGAAATAATTCTAGAAATGAGGTTGAGTTATTGCAGTGATGCACAACAGAGACCAAAATCAATAATCACAAGGATTCTGGTTCATATCACTTTTTGAATGACTTAAGAAGCAGCACATGAATACAGCACACCCGCAGAATTCTGAATGATTAAAGCAATCTGCAATTGTGTATTAGAACAAAAAACCCACAAATTCCTCCACTCGTTTGATAAGCTGGGTCACAGAGGTGACTTTGTTGTAAGTTCTTTGCTTGCGGAAAGGCTTTGGGGGAAACAGGATGAGCTCCAGTAAAAGAAGAGAAGCACAGCCCTGAGGCCTCTCTGGTGTACACTGTGTTTTGGACTGCAGTTTTGTCTCAAAAGCTGCCAGGGACATCAGCTGGCCAATATACAATCTCAGGCTAAAGTGGCTCCGGAACCCACTCTGTGGCTGATGTTCAGCAGGCAAGAACCCAAGAGTGTTGCCGGCCAGGCTCTGAACTGGACTGAGGAATGAAAACCGGAAATGAACAGTATTTTTGCTCAGAATACAAAAACACAGACTAAAACATAATCATCCCTCACTGTCCCCAAACAGAAACTTTCATTTTGAAATATGTGTTGCTGGTTAATAAGGCAATTTTTTTTGTTCTGTGTAGTCCATTAGCTCAATATTTATGTGTTACCTCCAAACTCCCTACATCTCGCATGATTTCATTCAATGTATCATTTAACCCTGCGATATGCAGCACAAGCTATAATGTGGCATGGTCATGGATGAAGAAACAAGGTAAATGAAACGTTTTCTCAACATAAACCTTATTATGTTAAAATATGCATTAACCGATCTAAATTTACAACGTGTAGTGATTATTTACTCTGCGGAGTTGTGAACTGTTTATTGAAACTGTTCTGTCTTGTCCATGTCCTGTGTGTGTGAGAGAGTCATTTTTATGCAGGGTATCACAAAATATAAAAACTAACAATGTGTCTGTAAACACTGTTAAATAAATTATGATTACATTCATGGAACAAGAAGTCTGCATCTCTTTTAATTAGAAAGCAACCACCATTTCTTTCAAGACAACAATCCAAAGCATGGCTTACTACAGATAGTACATTTCTAAGCCTCTCTGGTGTCTTGGGCTGGGCTTGTATGTCTGGATAACTTTCCCCTCCAAGCTCTTGTTGGTCAGTTTTTCTAAACTCCAGGCAAATGAAGCTCTTTGATTATGAGGGTGTTCTTACATTGATTCCATTGATCTCTACTGCTCCATTAAAATGCTAATCACTTTTACCAGTGTTAATCTGTATCTAAAACAAACATTTGGGACTGTGTATTAATAATACTACCTTTATAAAAGGTACCAGAGCAGGGGTCTCCTTAGGCCTGGGTATTTCAGCTTCTGGAGGATACCCCTGCACCAGAGGAATGCATCGATAGTGGCTTTAGAAAAGAATCACCTCCTTCAAAATATTCAAATTTTCTTGCTTTGCGGCCTAAAATGCAGACACACATACAACAAATCCAGCTGTATTTGCTAAATGCAACTTATAACACCCAAGAGAAAGATATGATAGCAAGAGCTCAGAAAAAAAAAACAAAAAACCAAAATAACCAAGATAGATAAATCACCCCCCTGTGCCAGCACATTATGGAACCACCTTTTGCTGTAGTTATTGCCTTGAGATACTTCTCTCCCAACTTTGCACATCTAGTCTGTGCAATATTTTCCCACTCTTCTTTACAAAACTGTCCAAGCTCAATCAGATTGGATGGGGATGGTTGGTGGACTGCAATCTTCAAGCTGCAGACCTCCACAACACCCCCACAAAGATGCCAGTAGCAATTAATATTAATCAAATATGCACTTGCTGTCTAAACAGGCCATAAGGTCAGATCGAAAACTGAGAGACAGCTTGCGCTGCAGACTTGATAGTCCAGTTGGCAGACTCAGACCTAATCCAACTTCTCTGCTATGCTTCAGTTGGTCTGAAACCATGTAAACACAATCCAAATATCTTTAGGGGCTCCTGATTGGTAGAACCACGTAAGCGTTCACCCCAACATCAGGCAAGATTGATACGCAGCAATGACACAGCCATTAATAACTGGGAGCCCAAAACATTTCCCAGCTAGTTTAGAAATTCTATAAATAATATGTCATCTACCTAACGGAGATGGAGAAATAACATTTTTGAAGAAGTGTGAGTTGGGTCAACCCCAGTGTTCAGATACTGAGTAACCCTAGTGTTATCCTTATAGTTTTATAATATATTTTATTACAGTATAAGTGACTTCTGTAAAATCATTAGCAACCATTAGCAACTGAAACAGTCCGAATAGCCTATTGCTTTCGGTGAAAAAAGTCTGCTGAATCAGTCACTAATAAAGAAATGTAATCTTTTCCATATGTGACATGACATCATTGTTTTAAACTGTTCCGTTTATCAGAAAGATTTGTATGTGAAATGTGCAGCTGTGATGATGAAAGTATGGCGGCTGGCTAAGTGGGTGTAGCTATTTGCTAGATGTGGCAGCCTGTAGAGCTGACTAACCAAGACATCTTTGGTGTCCAAACCGTGCTTCTTTACATTCGTGTAACCAGTTCGAAAAATAAGTACAGAAGTAAGAAACGTCAGACAACAAGCATGCCTTGGCTGATTGACTACATCTGTAATTTAGTCATGTTTAAACTTAATCAAATATCTAGGTGTCGAAGCACATGCGGCTCTAAATCAGGCTCATGGATTTAGGCAGCCTTCCAGAATATAATCATTTGCTGAAATGGCAGTATGGAAATGTAGTATGAATCAGTTTTCTGCCTTTCTACACAAGCCTTTGTGTGTACAAAAAAGACTGTTTTCATTAGACCAAAAGTGTACAACGAGATGTGTTAGTGTATATGTAACAATTTTGGATATGAAAAGGTTTAAAAAGAATAATAACTTATTATAATAAGTTATAACTGGCAAAGAATTACATCACAAAGAATTACATTTATTTCTCCAATAAAAGTGATATTAGTTATAATTCAATATAGCAATCAGCCACAACATTAAAACCACTGACTGGTGAAGTGAATAATGTTGGCAGTCTTTCAGTGGTACCTGTCAAGGGTTGGAATATATCAGGCAGCAAGTGAGCAGTCAGTTCTTGAAACTGATTTCTCTAAAGCAGGGAAAACGGGCAAGCACAAGTTTCAGAGCAACTTTGACATGAGCTCACTGATGCTCATAGGGAGTGAAGACCAACTCATCTTGGGTCTGGCATTCATGTGGATCTTGCTTTGACATGGACCACCAAGCTAAACACGCTTGGTTTGGGGAATATTACTAAGAGTTCAAGGTGTTGACTTGGCCTATAAGATCTTATTATAATTGAGTATCTGTGAGATAGTCTGGACAGACTAGTTTGGTCCTTGGAGGTCCCACCAGGCACGGACTTTCTTTACCAGCTCTGCCGTGGTTCCGGGGGGTGGGGGGAGTGGTGGTTGTGGTGGGGGGGCGTTTGCATCTCGGCCGAGAAGTACTGTGGTTCAGCCGTGTTTCCAGGGGGGGTATGCGCATCTTGGGTCGACAGCTGTGCACCGGACAGCCATTCTGGACTTTTCCAGAATGCACAGATTGCCAGTGTGCCCCTGAGTGGAGGTGAATAGGCGTGTAGGACAGTAACTAGTTCATGAGAGATGCCCATGACATGACGAATGTTTAGGCAGCTCAAAATCCCGGACAATTCTAAAACCACATGTCCGGGGAAAAGAGGACGTCTGGTCACCCTATGTTATGTCTTGGTTAGAGATGTCACATATACACTGACCACTGAACATTAAAGCCACGTGCCTACTACTGTGTAGATCCCCTCATGCCACTAAAAAAGCTCTGATCTGACAAGGCATGGACTCCACATGACCTCTGAAGGTGTGTTGTGGTATCTGGTACCAAGATGCCAGCAGCAGAATTTTTAAGTGTGTGAGCGTGTGTGTGTGTGTGTGTGTGTGTGTGCTTTGTTGTGAAACATGTCCCTACAGTCTCTAGCTGGGCTGTCATGGATGGAAAAAGTAATTATTGGCTTGTATGGGGCTCGAGGGTGAGTGACAGGCTGGGCTGGCGGGTCTGAAGCCCACTGTGTCGCGCTAGTCTCCTCTTACACTGACCCGGCACACAGCCAGGTCTCCACAGGCAAGTACAAGCCCACACCTATTCCTACCTTGCAACTGATTTAGAGAGAAAAGGTTATCCATTTCCCTGCACCTTCAGAAGCACTTAAACACTGTACTCACTCTCCACTGAGGTGGACAGTTCCTGGGCACATGGTAAAACGAGGAGTGCAGAGTTACAAGAGCATATGCTCTGCTCTACAAATGAAAGTGAGTGATGGCTGTGCAATGGAGGGCTGGTCAGACGGCTGCATGTTATTCATGCTACAGTGGTTTTTGACACACAGAATGTCTTGGTGCTGATGTAGTCCCTGGAGTATTTTCTACCACAGAAATAAAAAAAAACGTTTTTGTCTCATGAGATCTTAAAGACCAATAATACACTACAATAGTCATTCAGCGTGGAAGCATAGATTATACAGAGTGTGATTTTTGACTAAGAACTACAGTGCTCTGACAGAGCAATGTTGCAATCAGGGCACAAAACAAGAAATCAAGGAAAGTCAAAAACAGAACAAGAACACGTAAACAGAACAATCAGTGCAATACACAGATAATAAATGCAACAGATAACTCAGTGCCTCAGTTTGGCATGTTACAGCGAATAGAGCAGTGCAAAAGCAAAACAATAACAAAACAAAAGTAATTTAGCTCAATATTGGCCAAAGGGAAAATAGAACATGGAAGAAGATCAAAGATGAGTTCAAAGTAATTACTTAAAACAGTCAAGAGCAAGGACCACACTCAAATTTGGTTTTATAATTCTGTTCTTTTTTAGTTCTCTACTGCTCTGTGTTGAAACATCATCTGGAACAAGCTGAGAATGATGAGAGTCCTTAACTGATTTTTAATCACAGTTCCAGCCATTTCAGTACTGTGCTTCAAAAGTTTTTCTCTGTTGTCTACCACTAACACGCTGTTAAAATGTATTATTAAACACAATCAACACGTCTGTTTATACAGTGCACAAATATATACCTACAAATGGCCATAAATCACGCAAAAGGTTTGACTCACGTTTCATAATGAAATAAATAAATTAATGCAGTAAGTATTGCCAAAATGTAATAATGAAGGTAATAAACAATAGTGTCAGTATCCCAAGACCTCATAAACATGTTTCTCTATCTTGTTCCCCATTGTGGCAGTAGCCTCCTATACAGAAAGACTGATATTTCTCTGTAGCGAACCTATATAGTAGTACCACCATCAAATCTGTAATACAAACAAACACATTGTATCTTTACAGCATTACTGTAGAGCAAACAGATAATAAAATATCATTAGGTTATGTGATGTATGAGTATGCAGTAGTAAGTACCTCACAAAAGTGACTGAATGGCTGTTGTGAACTGTTTTGGTATTGCAAGGGGGCCCACACAATATTAGGCAGGTGATCTTAATGTTATGGCTGATGGGTATAACAGGGTTGAGTAATGGGGAGCAGTGTGGGAGGAACTGGAGTCAAAAAACAATTTCTGATTAGATTTGCTTCATTCATACATGCAGCCCCTTGACGGTATTATAACTGTATTGTAACTTGCAACGAAAGTCTCATCAAATGAGACATGACATGCTCAGTATGAACACCCAGTTGCTCCTTCATTTCTAAATTATGTACAAAATACACCCCTGCCACTTTCTCACTTTCTTCACACAAGCATTTTGCTTTGCCAACCACACAGAGTGCTGTTCAATCATTGCATGTTCCCCAAGTGCAGGGAACACTGTGTTCATTGAATAAACACTGACATGATAAATCCTGAATATTTGCATTAAAATTTGACTGAATACATTGTGTTTCTGACAGTTATTAAAGACTCTCCCACAGAACAATATAAGTGAAAAAAGTACTTTTTTACAGTATCCATGAATAACACAGGGAAAAATAGCAATGACATCTATTTTGCTCATCTAGGCTTACTCAGTACATCACCTGGCCAACTTGAAGACAAGTACAAAAATACGCTTGAACATTTCAGCTCTGCGTTGAATATAGCACTGTGAGTAAATGAGTTATTTTCATTTGTGCCTAAGCAGTTGAGGAAAAAGTCTTTCTGGCCCTATTGCCCAACTCTGCACTGATCACAGGGTGACGCACAATCTTTAAAAAGTCATTTTCAGCACAGGGCATGTGTTTTCAGAGCTCTTTGCATAATGCTAACAGAATCAGTTCCACATGTGGTGAGCCCTGCTGTGATAAACACACAGACACACGGAAATGCCTTCGTCTTATACAAAGAGTGTGTTTCCACTTCAAAACTTTTAGAACACTTTCAAAACAAATGTGCCCCACACCAATCACAGTAAAGAGGTTTTGCCATTTAGTCCTTATCCAGGGTCACATGTCCCTCTGCCTCGTGGCTCCTCGACTCCGCTGCTTTGGATCACAAGGCTTCGGCACAATGTGTGACTGCTTGCTTTTGGTTCAGTTTGCTGCTTGACTTGCCCCGCTCCCCTGAGACAGTAGGGCATGTCTACTGAAGTTCATGTCTGTCTGCAGCCCTTGACCCCTGTCTGCAGAAACCGACCCCAGTAGGAGAGCCAGAGACAGGGTCAGGCCCGGTTGTGTAAAGGGGGTTGTGTTTATTACGTTCTCCACAGTCACACTAGGCCCTCAGAGACACATGACAGGTTTAGAGAATGTAATGCAGAATTTAACAGTGAAGACAAAGTAGATCTGCTGACCATGGAAGCATTACATGCTCCAAATATTATGGCATGATGGTCAGTTCACAGGACAACACACCCACCTTGCACTTTATAAGAGCTTTATCCTATATAGATTTCACTCATGTATGTCTGTGTGTGTCATAGTCTGCAGAAATGTTTGTTATGTAAAAAAAGAATGATTTTATCAAAACAGAAAGCTTCACGAATCTTAAGTCAACCGTAAGGCTCATAAACCAACTAAAATACTTGACATGAATGAGTAAAGTGAGTATTTTTCTGGTGAAATCAAGTAACAACAGTGCCTGAGAGAGGTGGCCGGCTGGTGTAGCAGAGATGTTATTATTTAAAATTATTTATGATCGTCTAATAATGGAAGTTATTATGGAAATGGAAACATGCTCCAAATGTTTATAAATACAGTAACGGATGAGTTTAAATCTCTTGCTGCATTCTGACAGGCTCTTGTCAGTTTTGTTTGACATGAACTTCGTTTCTGACACAGAAACCTTTCAAAAGTAAACATTTTTTACATATACTTTACATATAAGGAACACTTTGGTTATAGGTCCACAATCAACAGTTACATCCCATTACATTCTCATTACATTCCATACTTTGTGACATACAATTTGCTGTCCATAGCCACAGATCTACAGTTGAGTAGGTATTATTTGGGTGGTGAATCATTCTTAATGTAGAAATGATGCTGACATTGTAATAGCAAGGTACTGGGTGCCACATTGTTTTTAAACTGACCACTAAAAAAGGTAAAAGGAAGGCTCGCATAAACAGATGGATTATACTGTATATAATCCATCTGGAAGAACCAAAAGGTAGGTGTTTCTATAACATTACCCATTCCAGAGATTCTGATGTTGTATTAAAAAAAAAAAAAAAAAATCTGTTGAAGCCTACTGAGTTACTGAAACATACCCGCTCTTCCTTTTTGCTTTTTTGACCTTACATCACTGCTACTGCTTGACATTTATTCTAGGAACGGCTCATAATTTCATCATTCCTTAAACCGCTCACCTTTTGGCCAACTCTCTGTCACACATGAGGAGTCGTCCTCCTGGAGAAACAGGAACATCCAGGCCTACCTGCCTGTTACTCTGCACATGATAGACATTTTCATTTTTATCTTTTCATTTTTAATATCACGCTCTAATTATTTTTGTTTCAGGTGAATCAAAGTTGAGCTGAATGGTAGGCAGATCCTCTGTGTTGCTTTTAATTGCCTGTCTTTGTTCATTCCTCTCTGGTTTTAATGAATGAGCAGAACGAAATTAAAAACGTGTAACGAGATGTTATCCCAACAGCAGACAGTTAGGCTATAGGCTCTCCTCCTCCTGGTGGTATAGGCAGGGTGAAGGGTGGGTGTAAAACATGGTAATAATCATCTATCCCTGTAATGCTGCGCAGCACAGTGAAGGATGACTCTCAGTGCTCATCATTAGCATCGCAGCCAGCCTCTGTCTGACAGAGCACGCGCAGATTAACTGGCACTGGAACCACAACAGCAACGTGACCATTTGTTTCAGCCGGCTCATTTCTCGGCATGGAGAAAGACTGTTTAATAGGATTATGCATGGTGTTAGAAATGTCAGATGTCTCATCCATAAAGTAGACTGATTTCTGTATTTTTTTAAAGGCGTGGGTGGGAGATGAATGTCAGATGGAGAGGTGAAGTTGGAAGAAGCAAACAGCGCTCTAAAGCCACAGCACTGTCCCCCGCACAGAATTAAAGCAAAATACATCAACCTAACAGCCTGCTTTATAGCCAGGTCCACATAGGAGCCAAACAGCCATTTAGATGCAACCTAACGAGTGATTCAGCTCTGTCTGGGGCTGCTGGTTTGTCTAAATGCTAATTTATGTTCAAAAGGCAGTTGGATGTTCCAGAGAGCTCATCAGTACTTTGGGAGACTGATTGCAGCAGTGGCATCAAGCTGCTCTCTCTGTGTCAGAAAGCACTGGCCTGAGAGAGAAAGCTGAACGTCATTTGGAAGGGCTTTTCCCCCCAGCGGCAAAAACGAGATTTGATTTTGGTAATGAAACTATATAATATCGCTCATTACGCCCATAATCAGGGTATAAATTTGTTTGGTAATAGCACTGCGGCTTATATGTGTAATGAAGATCTTATTTGACATTTTGTCACCCGGAAAATCACAAAGGGCACTGAAATGTTTTCCGAAAATGGCATACTAAGGTCACACCATAGATAAAGTGGAGTGGAGAGTGCAAGATATGAAAAAAGAAGAGGTTATAAATCAAACAAAACACAGTCAGAGAAGAGGGACCCACACAGAACACTATGTGACATATCTGTACTGGCACATTGTCATAAGTACAGCAATGAGAAAAATGTCCCAAATAGAAAATACATTTATGATAGTCATGCAGTTCAGCTGCCATATATAGACATACAGACAGACACAGAAATTCCATCTCAAATATTTTGTAGAAATAAGAAATCTGAAAGAACACTGAAATGCCGCCAAGTTTTCATTTTAACATCACATACCTGACCAGAAATATAATGTTGTGTCATGTTAGGTGAGTTGATGAGGAGTGACGTCATTTAAACCTTCAGAGGAGCCCGGTTTAAAAGCTGGTGAGATCTTTTCCCATTCAGAATTAATAATGATCTACTGCTTAGCTGGTTAATGTGATCTACTAAGAGCCCAGTTACAGAGAGTATAGAATATACACCAGGTAGATAAAACCTGTAAAAAGAACAGAAACAAGCATCAAATTCTCATTCTTCTTCAAAGTTTGTTCTCCTCTCTCTCACACAGCACACACAAGTGAATTATGTTCAGTTCGTGCAACGCAGATGTTTTGTCAGCCACACATATGGACCACCACTGACTAACTAGTTAGTGTGCCCCCTTACAGCAGACCATGATTTCCTGTTCACACTGTTTTTAATCAAAAGGCTTTGAGTAGTAGCAGTAGTAGAAAACTGATTTTTTCATGTTGTTTCAAAATGTGAGAGAAATGTCATGTCATGTGACATGAGACCGGGAGAAAATACCTAACTGCGTGGGTTTGATGGCCAGTGCCTAAGAGCTGGAAGCTTGTCATGCAAGTTAGATAACAACACCTACAAAAAGAGAAGCTTTTAACTGCACAGTGCCCCTTCATTAGAAAATTTAATACAATATTATTGGTGCACTAAATTCAGTTACACTGCAGAAATGATTAATTTAACCAATGCCTTTGATTTAACAGTCTAATACACATTTATGGCAGGATAGTGTTAAGGCATTAATATAAGCATTAGCATCAATATAAGTGTGGCAATGCTAAATTATTTCATGCAGGTAAATACTTAATTAGTTAAAGATTAGTATGTTAAATACGTCCACAGTTGCTGTGCACCCTGATTATGCAAACAGAAAACCCTGACAGGAAAGACAAAATATGTTGTACCCAATAAGGGACTAAACAGGAAACTTTATAACCTGTGTATTTACTTTTCTCCTGTGATTACAACAGCAACATTTTCCAGGCCACATGTCCCAGAAAATTGCGTGTAGTGATGCCTCTGGAATCCATGTGTAGTTCAAGAAGAAACCTTTCAAATTGGCTTTTAAAGGAATCATTTCTATACTTTTGTATATGTGAAGTACCAAAGGGGTGGATTTTCATCATGGCAGGGCATGATACAACACAGCTGTAAAATCAAGGATCCCCAACTCTGGTCCTGGAGGGGCAGTGTCCAGCACAGTTTGGTGTTTCCTTGCTTAACAAACCCCGGCTCAACTAACCAGTTGAATGCTAGGTTTAGCGTCGCTCTGGATAAGAGTGTCTGCCAAATGCAGTAACTGTAACTGTAACTATGTATGAGAAGGTGAACGGCCAAACTGTGCTGGTCTCCGGCCCTCCATAACTGGCATGTCCAGGTCTTTGACATTTAAACTTAGGGCACTTTAAACAGACCTGAACTTGAGATCTGAGATCTGAATGTCTGGTCTATACATATGGCCTAGCTATTCTTTCAAAATATTATTTAAAAAAAAACTTTACAGAATCATCAGGAGGTAGAAAACAGTTGGTTAAATGTTTGCAGAACCGGGAAGCTTGTCAAGACGGCGTCTGAACAGAGCAGACACAGCATGAAGAGTCTCCAGAGATATTTCCTTCTATTTTAGGCCAAAGGCTGTAGCTTTCCGTTCCGCTTATCTCTAGGCTGTTTGATTAACTTGTCTTTTGGGTGGACCTTAGTGGAGATGAAAGTCTGGGCTTGGTTTCCTCTCTATAAACCCTAACTTTTTCAGACCTAGCTCCTGTGCTGTCTCCCATCCTCAGACAACAACAGCAGATTCTACTGAGCATGGGGGTCAAGCACAGTTTGGGTTTTTTTGTGAGAGTCAAAGCTCTAGCTTCATTTCCTCTTGGCCCATGTGTGTGTGTGCGGTGAAGAGGCACTGAGTTAAAGGTTAGAGCTGCACGATCAGCACATCGCTCACTGTCCAAACTACAGAGAGAAGAAAACAGATGAAAAAAAGGAATGATGGATCCGCTCAAAGTGCTCAGGGGTGGATGCAATTTTCTTGCTACTACTTATCATTATAGAGGAGACCCCTTCAGATAATGTCTTAATACCATGTTTCATTACGGGTTTGAGACGAGGAATGGAAATGTGGCATAAATATGTTAATGTCTAACAGTCTGCGTTGCAATCTGGGGAGACAGGAGAGAGAGTCAAGAGAGTCCAACTGACACATTTCAGCAGGTGGCCAGAACGCACGCACACACACATATACACACACGCATATACACACTCACTCAGCTGCCAGCCATGATGTTGTCGAGGAAATGGTTTCCTCACTTTGCCATGCGGCCGAGCAAGTCATGCTTTCGCATGGTGAGAAAGATAGCAGGGAGCAGTGAATAAATTCACACAGAGGACAGATGAAACTTTATCAATCCATATTCTACTACATAGATTTCAGAATATAGCTGCACCAGAAAAAAAACTGGGCCAACAACAAAAAGTGAACAAGACTTTCCTGATGCATGGCTTTATAGGGTGGCATAGTTGTAGCCTTGCAATAGAGGGCCATAACAATTATTTACAGGGTCCATACCGTAGAAAACAGGTTTCCTTCCTTTTTTAAACAAAAGAAGCTTAATATAGCATTTCAGCATTGGTTTTAAAATTAACTATTCACTCCCCAGTCCATACAGTTAATATATGCAAGCCAAATTGTAAACTATTTATTTCAAGTTCATTGGTTTTATGATGTCATTCTCGTCACACTAGTCAATTTTTGGCATCTAGTGAGGAAACAAAGCTGCAGAAAAACCTTTTGAATGTATTTTTTTAGGATATTACATGTTTGTATGTAAATTAACAAATTAACAGACATCTGTCTGTATCTGTCAGCACTTTAGCCCCATCAATTCACAACAAAGTTATGAGAAGTTTTTGGCCTGGTGTAATAAAAATAATTCTGTTGATTATGTTACAAGTTTAAACACACATGCAGGGTAATTAATAAATAATAATATAATCTCACATGAAAGATTCTGTGAAAAAAATACAAGACAAAAACAGGATATGGGCCATTTCAGGGAAAGGCCTGTCTTACACAGAATTCCGTTCATGACAGAATGGTGAAATTACAAAAGGTTAAAACTTATTTGAAGAACTGAATGCTTCATTCTTAGCACAAAGTCCATTTGGGCAATAACAAGAAATAAAAGCAGAAATTGCTTCTACAGGACTGAAGGATAGCTGAATAAATACACGACGCAATCCTCATAAAATAAAACATAGTCAAACACAGAAATATCTCACACCTGCTGGCTCTCTCCTTTTACCGCGTTGTGTGAAATGAAGTCCATCGCGAACCTTTGCTTGCAGTCCACAGAAGATGGATGAAAGCAATTAAAGCCACTTAAAAAAAAAAAACGGTTCACCGGGCTGCAGTGTTTTACCTCATGACACTGTGGGTATGTAGAGTTCAGTGTTGTGAGTCTCTAGTACTGCAGCTTTAAACTAAAAGTAGTAGAACAAATCTCTCTCTCTCACACACACACATACACACACACAGTCACACACAATTTAAAATTCTGAATGCTTTCTCACGCTTTAGAAGTTCAAAACAAAGGCAGCTAATTACCACCAAATAACAACAGCACTCATGCGCATCACACACATCCATCCATGTTTTCAGTTCTTACCATGAGAGCTATTATTGTTATGATGCTGAAGACCAGTGTAATTAATAGGTAATTGTTAATGGCACTTTCATGATAAACTCTTTTTTACATGATACACATGTCTGTGGTTTTTAGACAAAGTTCAAGAAATCTTTTTTCTTAATCTATAATGTATTCTTCATGTATTATTCTCTATACTATGTTATAATGTCTTATTTTAAATTAAAATAATAGATTAGATAATGCCATAAACAACTGATATCCAATCAGCTAGTGTGCTACTAGTTATAATTCAGTGCAGTTAATAATATGGTTACTGTGTAGTAGCTGTTATTGTTTAAGGGCTTTAGTCTAAATATATATTTTCATGATGTATACTGTTCAGTGTTCAATTATATGTTGTCACACTGCCCACCAAGTCCTGTAAAAATAACAATCTTGTTCCATTACAGTACAAATGATGTTCCCATGTTAATGATCTCAGCAAGACAAGCAGCTTTGGAAAAACACTTTGTCTGGAGAAAAACAAAAGTTAGAATAATGTCTAAAAAATGTTTTGTCTGGCCTTGGGTTGCTTTGCCAAATTAAATATTTGGTCTTCTATAAATCACAGACTGTGTGACAGTAAGTAGCTGTGCGTTGCGCTGTGGGAGGAGAGTGGTTCTTGCTGACGCTCCACAGATTGATTTACGCAGGCAGGAGGCAGTAAGTTGCTGGCCAAGAGGAAAGAACTTCCTCATAGGATTCAGGTACAGGATGAACCGCCAGCGGCTCCTCGCAGCATTTATCAAAAGTTCCTTCCACTAAGACAAACCATGCATACCGTATCTTTGTCTCTTTCTTATTCTGATTTTGTTGTCACTGGTGTACATCAATAAACACTGACTTGGCCATTTACGCTGGGAATAAAAATTGAAACCAGGAATTTCCTTATGTAAAAGGTGGGATGACTTGCAAAGATGTCATTTGAAATTTCCTTAGGAAATTTCCCCAGAAATCTAGAGAACAGAGAGCCATTACAGACAGAGGCTGTTGTAGAGCCACTGTACCTTTCCCTTTTTGATTAGCCATGCCTGCTGAATAGCTCACGGTGTTGAATGTCTACACTGTATGCAGTATCGGTGGTGGGTAAGCTAACTTCACTATTGGTTTTGATCACCGTATACACCTGTGTGTGTGTCTGGGTGAGCATATGAGCAATGAGCACATGTGGTGTATTGGTGGTTTTCCTTTCTTCAACCAAGGAGGTATCTGTTTAATCAGGTGTGTGGGGAAATTGTTAAGTTTGTTGCATTTGAGCTGCATATAAATACATATCTGTCTCTACTGAAATCTGTGGTTGTGGTGTGGAGCCCTCTTGTCTCAGTATAAGATATTAGAGGTTGGCATCAACTAAACAGCATTTCTTGGGGTGAAAGTCAATATGTGGCATAGTCGGGCACTTTCCAGCCAAGATCTTTCTTAAAACTACCATTGTACCAATAGCTACCCAAAGGTCACACTTATTTTAAGACAACTTACCTTACTAGGGTTGCGGGTACCTGGAGCCTATTCTGGGGCCAGGGGGTGTGAGGCAGGGACTCACCATGGGTGGGGCGCCAGCTTACAGCAAGGCAGACAGGAGGTGATCGCAGGATCCAGAAGGTTTCATGCAAAAAAGACAGGTAACCAAAACAAACAAAATTGAGGGGTCTGGGGTAATACAAAAACACAAGCAACAGGAAATACCAAGATGTTTAGGCAGGCAGTATTACAAAATCTTTACAAAGACCAGCACTGACCAAGAGAAAAGGAGTACAAGAAAGGAGTACAAGACATTTTACAAAGATTCCACAAACACAGACTGAACTACAAAGGATGTGTATATACACAGGCTAGAGAATGGGAAACACCTGAGCAGGGGAGGAGGCTGTTACAAGACACAGGTGAACAGGATAACAGGGAGGCAGGGCTAAGGCTGGCCTACTCACATGGATGGGGAAAACAAAGTCCTGTGGAGAAGGTAAACAAGAGACAAGAAGACAGGAGAAAAACAGAACATTAACAAAATGCCAAAAAAACCCCCCAAAAAACAGGGAAAGACAGGGAGAACATCACACCCACTATAAAACAGATTAAAGGCAATGGCATCAGGTCAAAAACTACTTATGTACTGAATAACTTATCGAACCGCAGTGAAACTTCTCAGTACATGCAGAATCGATCAACATAGAAAAAGGCTGTAAGGCTTTATTCTTTTCTTTTTGGGCACTTTTTGCTCTAAAGTACATGATAAACCCAAACAGTAAGAGCAGTACAGAAGCTGTTAACAACATAACAATAAAATTAAACACAATAACGAAATAAGTTTGATTAAAATGTGACTGAATATACATTGAGCAGCCACAACATTACCACCTGATAGATGAAGAGAATACCATTCTTGATCTCATTAGACTGGCACCTCTCATGAGTTAGAGTCAGTTCTTGAAGTTGATTTGTCTGCAGCAGGAAAAATGGGCAAACGGATAGGATCTGAGTGACTTTGACATGGCTTAAATTGCGATGGCTGGGTCAAAGCATCTCCAAAACAGCAAGTCATGTGGTGTATTCCTGGTATGTAGTGGTCAGTACCTTCCAAAAGCAGTCCAAGGAAGGGAGACTGGTGAACCAGAGATGAGGTCATGGGCACCCAAGACTCGATGATGCAAATTTGGAGTGAAGGCTTGCCCATCTGGTCTGATCTCACAGAAAAGCTACTATAGCACAGATAGCTGAAAAAGTTAATTCTAGCTATGATAGAAAGCTGTCAGAACATACAAGGAATCACAGCTTGATGTGTATAAGGGCTATGTTGATGCATACAGATCAGAGTGTCCATGCTAACCCCTGTCCACCTCCAAAAGTGGGCACATAAGCATCAGAACTGGACCATGGAGCAATGGACAAAGGTGTTCTGGTCTGATGAATCACATTTTCTTTCACATAATTTGGGCGGCTGGATGTGTGTGCATTGCTTGAGTGTGGAGTAGGTGATAACAGAATTCAAGAAAGCAAGTTGGCAGAAGCAGTGTATTGATCTGGGCGGTGTACTGTTGCAAAACCTTGGATCCTAGCATTTATGTGGATGTTACTTTGACACATAACACTACTTTGTTACTTTGACACATAACTACTTAAATGTTACTTTGACACATAACTACTTAAATATTGTTGCAGACCTCGTTCATCTCTTCTCAACAGGATTCCCTAGTGGCAGTACTAAATTTAATGTGCAGCAGAAAACTCAGTACGTTAATTGAAATGACACAGCCAATAGGTGTAAACATAATTTAAAAGGCATGTCACTAGCCCTGTCTTTACTTTACAAAAAAAAGCAGAAAAGGAACAGCTGTAGCCAGTAGAAACAGCTGTCTTCAAATAAAATCTTTATGAATAAAATATAAACCTTTCTGAATGAAAACTGAGGTCTTTTTTCAGCACAAGGATTTTTGTCCATTAGTTTTATATTGTTATATTTGGCAAAACTTATGAACTTGCTCATGCAGTTTATGATGCTGCACTGCTTAAACACAATCAAAGATGCACAGCTAGCTGTGGCAGGTAGCACACATGTGCAATTTATATAAAAGAACAGGCAAGTATAATCTATATAGAGGCAGTTTATGTTTAAAAGCACGGCACATGATTAATATAATTCTCTGAGAAATATGTGTGTGACAAAAGTAATGTCATTTTACTAAGTCAGTGACTGTAATGTAGTTACATTGCTCCATGAAACTGGAACACATTACACTTTTGTGTAACAATACTACAATCATGTTACTGTAACACATTTGTTCACTCAACACTTATCTGAAAAGAACAAAGCCTTCAAAATTGTACTTAAGCAAATGTAACTGAGCAAATTAAAAACTAGTTCCTACCCACCTCTGGTCTTAAAGCTGTCTTATTCCATTCCACAGGGCATTTCCACATACACAAGTTTTTCATCATAGTCCTGTCTTTGCTTAGTTTGTGTAATCCACTGTGTTCTTCCACAGCCAGTGATGAAGACTCAGCCAGCTCTTTGTATAATTATAGTTAATGTAGATTCACATAGCCCAGACATGAATGGGATAATTTAATTATGAAAAATCTGACAGGAGTTCTAGACACTCATAAAACAATGTGCTTCTCTCTCTTTCTTTGGTATGTGCCTTCATGTGTCTGAATCTAAGCCATTGTAATGGATTGCAGTAATAACACGGTCATCACTGAAAAACACACAAGAGGAGCAATTAAGCACAGCTGAATAGAATAAATATGTACAAAGAATTGTTAATTAGAGTGTGTAGTGGAAGAAACAAACATCTGAAACCAAGCATGCTCAGATCTCAAGACGTTCACTAAAATGCGGTGAACAAATACAGGAGTGTCCTTGAGATTCATGTCCATTGCAATATGAGTGCTTCTATTCCAGGGATTTCTGGGGGAAAATAACATCACTCATGAAACATTCAGACAACCTACAGCAGAACTGGAGAAGAAATCTCTTCAAGTAGAACACTATAGGGCCAATGTCCCACACATGGATTAAGCTGCTTTTGAGTACATTGCAAAAACAGTGGTAATTTGCCTTTTAAAAAACATGGTAGTCTGGGTTTAGGCTAAATCTGGATCTGGGAAACTGTCCCGAGGAGTTATATCAGAACATCTTGGAGCAGACAAATGGAGTATAATTAATAGGCCCAAGCTCTGGACACAGGAAGAGCACCTGCCAAAGAGAAAGTCCCCCCATTAATCTCCTCTGGAATCGTTTTGAGCCCATTAAGCCTTTCACCAGCTACTGCCAAGAGGCGCTTATGAAACAAGTTTGTGCTTATCAATGCAAATCTTAATGGTAACTAATGTTATCATGCATTTTGGTTAAAGAGGCTCAGATGTTCCTGGAGGAACTACGATTTTAGTTGGCTGCACCTCAGTCAACCTTGGCCACGGTGCGCTTGAGCTTCCAGTTGAACTGGACCAGGTCCAGCAATGGTCAGTAAACCCAAACAGATTTATATACACCACGAGAGATAAGAGTTACATTAAAGTGCACCAGACGGACCACTCCCTGACTCTTAAAACTGAGGAAATCACTGTGATCCAAACTTAAATACTCTCATCATGCACAGTGGGGAATGTGTATTCAAATTGCTTTCTGAATGAAGCAATTATGCACTATTGAGCTGAGAGAAACAATACAACTTGAAAGCAAGTGCCAGTCAATTGATTTCATTGCACACAAATAAATAAAAGAGTTCACAACTAAAGCTTGCAGAACTGCTCATGAAGCGTAAAACTTCTTTATTCCAAGCAAAATTCAGTCAAGAGTTCTTTTTCTGGTAAAAACAGACAGCCACTCCCCGACTGATTATTTCCAGATGTTTAGAAATGTACATCCTGAAATGTCCATTCCTTGCTAACTGTGGTGCTGTGTCTATTCTCCTGATAAAGTTCTATCTGTAGTAAGTAGTACATTCAGACGGTGATCCAGAGGCCCACACTTACCTCTACTGCTGAATGTTCTGTAGAGGAAATATTTGAGGTTGTGCTTCATAAGCCTCCTCACAGATGATGGCGAGGAAGAACTAAATAGGAAAATTGATCAGATTAGGAACGATGAAGACAACACAGCATACATTTGTGTTGTTTGTATGGTGGGGGGCGAAAAACTGACTTGCACAGTACATTAGTACACTGACACAAAAGTTCATGTATTCACCTGAGTATTAGATTCAGTGAAACAAGCAAATCCAGCTTTTGGACCATTTGATTACATCTGTTTCATAGGTCCCTAAAAGCATTAAGTTTTAGATTCTTCATAAGATTTTTGTCTTTTACAAATCACAGTACGAAAAAGCAATACATCCTCTTCTGCCTGCCATCTGCATTTAGACTCATATTTAAGTAAAGACCTGGATATCTGGCAATACAGTCCCAAATGTCTTACAAATAGCCACAGATCTGTAAAATAATAAAAACATGGAGCTGGTGACAAACAGCCATGACGACGAGGGCAACACCGCAGACTCCCGACCCTTAGCTAAATCCAAATTTCAAACCACCACCACCCCTGACATCCCCCCTTATTAAACTGAACCCAAATCACTCAACAGTCTATCACCCAAATGTTTCAAGATCTTAGCAACGCCTTTGGTATGTACCATACATATCCAGAAACCCTCTGCATTTAGTGAATCAAAAACTTTGGTGCACCAATCGCTGACACAGGTGTTCAATTCTGCACACAGCTTGTATAATTTCCAAAGAGAGGCACTGGCAATAGAATTGAATGTTATGGAGCACCTGCATCTTTGGGATGAGTTGTAGTGGTGTTTGTTTTCAAAAAACAATCGTTCAACATGACCTCAGTAATGCTCTTGTGTCAGAACGCAATCAAATCCTGTTCCAACATCTAATGTAAAGTGTTCCCAGAAGGGCAGTAGAGGCTGTTACTGTAGCAAAGGAGGGACAAACACTCTATTAATACACTTGATATCAGAAAAAACACTGGACACATGTGTCTACAAACTTTTATCTATAGTGCATTTTAACATTGAAACGATTGGGAGCTCTCTGTCAGATATTCCAGAAATATCACAGAGGTCAAGCTTCTTGTTTATCACCTGGTTTATCCAGACAGAAATGTGTGTGACAGTTAAATTTATGCCAGTATATTTTCCAACAGTCAGATAATATTTCTTTTTGTTTCTCCTTAAGGCTAAGACCAGGTGAGCAAGTGCAAAAAACTGGAGGGCAGTAACTGAGACAGTGCTATTTCTTAATATCAGCAATGAAATCTAGTGTTATTGTTGTTGTATATGGCACAGTAATGATAGCACCGGATTAAATATTAGGTAAGAGGATATTAGACATAGATGAAGGATTTGAGGTGTGTGCCTTTGTTTTTCTTACATCAGACATGAGGCAGCAATCCTTGTTTATTTATAATTACAAGTCATTCCTTCCTGCTCCTCAGTGCTGCAGATATTTTAGAATACAGAATGTATCTTCAAGCAACACACGCACACACACACACACACACACACACACACACACACACACACACACACACACATATATATATATATATATA
>JBBIGA010000002.1:18779888-18822244 GCA_037576975.1 Alestes dentex
CACACACACACACACACACACACACACACACACACACACACACACACACATATATATATATATATACACACACACATTTTCAGACAACTAAAAAAAAAAAAAAACCTCTACCCTCACATGTGTGTGCAGGCTTGACTAAAGTGTTTATTGCTGTTATCTCAGCCTTGAAGCCGGGTCATAGGATGATGGGCCTGGCATAAACATTGAATTAAAGATATAATCTCATGTCTTATCTGTGATTATACTGAACAGCCTCTCAGACTCTGCTGAATAAGGGAACCTGTGAGAGTCTAAGAAGTGCAGTGGTTACTAATGGTGAAGAAAATCCTAAGTGAAGAAAAAGTTTTTTTTTTTCTTTTTTTTTAATAAAGAAGGCAGTTATTCAAGAAATAAGCAAAGAAACAAAATATTACAATGTGTAAAAGCAATTTAATAATAATGTATAAGCAATCCAGTATAAATAATTTAAGGAAATATTCAAATATACAAGAGCTTTATTGAGTCTTTAGACATGCAAGCACTTTTAACACGAGCCTCAAATCTTAACTCCAAGGCAATCCTGCCCCCTGCTGGAAAATCTTAGTACTTGCTTTTTAATCAAGCAGGCGTTTTAAAATATTTTCAAGTATTAGGATTTAGTATTTTATTATATATGGAACAATATAAATGAGACTAAATGACTTACTATAAAATTCTGCTACATTATCTCATACTTAGGAATGTTTCGTCCTTCAGTAAAGGTACTGTTACGTGGATGCAAAGATTTTGTTCCTACTGTGACCTTGTAATTGAAGTTACTCACGTGTTTCTCCTTAGCCTCTTCAGTGACACCTGACACTGATGAATTTACCTACTAAATTATTTTATTAAATTGATGATAGAGATAAATACAGGTTATCTTGTGATATTCTGTCTACACAAAGACACTTGTAATGAAATAGGTCAGTATTGTGGCCCAGAGGGTCACACTTACTGACTCTGCCCCTGAACCTGAGCCATCAGTGAAGATTTTGTCATGGACGTAGGTGATGATGTACCGTGCTCCTGTATAAGCTTCTTCACAGGCGCCCTGGATTTGCTCCTCAGGAAGCAAGAATCCAAATTCCTTTTTGTCCCGCAACTCAAACGTGTAAGAGAAGGGGATTCCAGTCAGCCGCGCCCAGTCTTGAGAGGAT
Source organism: Alestes dentex (assembly GCA_037576975.1). NCBI lineage: Eukaryota > Metazoa > Chordata > Actinopteri > Characiformes > Alestidae > Alestes > Alestes dentex. The sequence continues at coordinate 18,781,064 of JBBIGA010000002.1, forward strand.
CCAGAAAATTCATCTAATTGCAGAGACAAGAGACAAGTTGCATTCAACTGTAGTATATGTATGTATGTACATATAACTATATCTACGGGGAAGAAGGAAAATAATGTGCTGAAACTAACAAAGTATCTCTGGAGGAGTTCCTGCTTCATACTCCAGCCCATGAACAGCAGTCATGGCTTTCGCGGCACCTATACCTGCTTCCATCTATAAAGGTAAAATAAAGTTAGTAAAATATGATTTACACATGTTGAACATTGGTTTACACAAAGATGAATGTATTTTCTTAAAGACGGTGGATCACTGCTCACCAGTTCATCATGATTGGGTGCTGCGACCTGCGGGTGCCCGTATGGGTACAGAACCTGCTGTCCGTATGAATGGATTGTGAGATAGCAGACGATTTCATCCGTCCTGTTCTGCACAAACTCAGTCACAGCCTGGGCCTCTTTCTCAGACCCTGGCGAAGGACCACAGTACGTGTTGGAGCAACAGTCAGTAGAGGATCCAACCACTAAAGGAATGACAAGGAGAGAGAATTTGTTAAAATAGCTTTTTGGGTGGTAGCTTTTGCTTCCAAATTAATTGTGAGGGAGACTCACAGCCCCAGTTTGCATCGAAGTTTCGGTTGAGATCGACACCCTGGCATGTACAGCCCTCTGGAGGAGAGGATCTGGATTTTCTCCACAGTCTCGTCTGTAAGTACGATTCATCAGCACATTTTGAGCGAGCAGAGAAAATTAAACTGACAAGTGATGGTATCATTTAAAATGAATACGCAAATTCATATAAAAATGAAGCCAAAAACTCACACTCTCATTGATCCAAGTGTACACGTATCCATCGATGTTCAGCACTGGGGTCACATAGAAATCCAAGTTCTGAACCATTTGTTTCATTTTTTCATCTGTCCTGTATGTCTGCAGTACCTGTTCAAGGCAAATGCAGCCATTGTGGTGTCTGAATATAAACAAAGTGCCCTAATACCAATTTCATATTCTGTTATATTGCCAGTGAAAGGGACACCTCTTTAACAAACCACTGGCAAAAAGCAGGAGCGATCCATTCCCTGGCATGAATCCCACAGTCCATCCATACAGCCTTCTTCTGTTTGCCATCAGGGTTTGCTACTGAAATCTGTGAGCAGGCCAACAAACACTCAGTACACCAAACTAAATTTACTGACATTTTATTATGCTAGTTTTAAACATATTAAAGACTCAAAGATGGACTCGTCTATTTTGTGTTTTGTTAGCTTCGTTCATCTCTAATCTTTCAATGTTAAATGTGAATAATTAATCATTTTTTATTACACACTAGTTCAAATCAAGAATTATCAACAAGGGTGTAAAAATGAATCACTGCATCATGATACACTGATCTAAAGGTGATTTGATTACATTTTGGCTTGTTTTTTTTTTTTTTTTTTGGGGGGGTGGGGTAAATATCCTACAAAAGTGACGTGTCATTTTATTACTTACTACTTCACTACTGAGTAAATAGTTCCTCCAATCATATTTGGGCATTCAGCGTATTTTTATAGACATCGGTTTAGAAACTGTGCACAAACATTGTCAGGAAAATGGCATTTGAGTTTGTTCCTTTCAGAGGACATATAAACAGATTTTTCTAAAACATGTCCGTTAACTGACTTTTGCATAGAGCTAATTCTAAATCAAATTGCCAATCAAAACAAGAAAAATAAATTGGGAGGAAATTTAATCTATGTTGCAGCAAATCTTTTGTGAAAAAAATGGCATCAGTTCATGGTGAGATATACACCCTTGGTACATTATGATGGTTTAACCTCACCTTCAGGAAAGTGATATTTCTGCCCTCAAATGTCTTTCCATACACTTCTGAGGTCACAACCCCAGGGTTCTCCTTGACAACCTGTTCCATCCAGGTGTAGATCTGTGGAAGTTTTATATTTTAGATATATAATTAACACCTTCATGTTTATTGTTCTCCTTCATGAAGGGAGGATGAGTGCAGAATCAACTTTCTTACCTCAGACATGTTGTGGTATTTTGTGTAATCATAATTTGCTGTACTCTGCGGCTCTGCTCTGCAAGCATTAAGCAACACCTTTCACATGTTAAAGGGATCAAAGCTCAGAGACAGTTTAAAATAAGCTTTAAAGAAACAAATATTAAAGTTTTTCAATCAAAGATCAAATCCGGGTGACAGAATGAAGAGTAAAAGCTCCCATGTGCAGTACTCACCTGTGCAAGAAACCTGCACAGCCATTGATGGACAGGAACAGAAATAGTATACTTGCACCGAACATGTTTTGTCGCTAATGACAAAACCAAACACAGATACGCTTCTCTGTCTATGCTGGGTGGCACTTGAGTGTAGTTAACCATCTACTTCTGTCGTGGGCAACTTCCACCCAGCTAACTGCGGTAATAAATGACTATTGTGTCATTAAATGGGACATAGGACATTTTCTTCCATTTTGGCCCCATTCCAAAATCATAGTCAGCACAACTGTAGTGACAGATAACAAAGTCATAACACATCAGTGATTATATAATATTATTACTAAGGAATATCATCTTCATCTTTGCAGTGTGCATTGCAGACACACACTGAAGTGGTTTTGTAAAGAAATCCTGCAGATATAATGAAACTGAGCAAAATTTGTGTGAGCCCTAAAATACAATTCAGTGACTACAACAAAATGTTTACTTTTTTGTAAAAAGTTTATTAAAAAGGAATTTTGTCCACAGTAGTTAAGACTTTGGCACCCAAGACAAAAAAAAAACAACAAAAAAACAAAACAAAAAAAACAAATAAAACACAAAAGTGTACATCCAAACATCGCATTCTATCAAAATGCAAAAAAAAAAGGAAAAACTTTGTGAATATCATTAATACAGTGCTTTCCTTTGCTTCCTTACGGAAGCAGAGGCCACAGACTCAAACCAACCAAACAACTAATTCAAAATGGGGTCAACATTAGACGATACAAAGATGCCCACAAGGCACAGAAATTTCCATTGTAAGACAGTGCTTGCTTTTTTTTTTTTGGAAAGTTACTCTATTTTTTTTTTAATCACTTAAAATGGATGTAGGCCATAAATTTGAGTCAAAACGCTCTTGAAAAAAGTTAGTCTTACAGACAAGAGAAAAAAAAAACTAAAAAAAAAAAAAATCAAAACCACACACGCGCACACACACACAAAGACATGCAGTCTTTGGTCTCCGCTGGTTCCTCTGATAAGAAGAAATGAAACTATAGAAAAATAGGCTAGTCCTTTTTTGGACTTGGCAGTACTAAAACAACACTATTCAGAATGAAAGCTGGGGTCAGTATGCTTTTGCCAAGCAATGATGACTCTTATCTCTATTTAGAGGGCAAATAAAAAGGACAAAGCAGCCTGTCCTGGTGAGTGAGGGAGCTTGCGTATCATGAGTGTGGTGTGGTGCCTGCAGGGGAATGGTGCAGAGGCAGCAGGACTTCAGAGTTCAGAGTGTAGATTGAGAGAAGCAGTGAAAGGCACTGAGGGGTATACAGTAAGTACAGTCTCTAGGGTATGCTCCTCTCCAGCACTGGGCATAATGAAGACTTTTCTCAAGGGCTTTGGGCATCTGCTAGCAGGTCTGGTCTGAGGCACTCAATGGGACACTGGATGTTCTGTGATGAAGAAAAAGAGAGAAAACAAGTGAGAGCGAAAGTTAGAGCAAGCGAGCACAAGAGAGAGAGCGAATTAATAATACAAGGACCTTAACATGTACCAAGAAACTAAATCTTAGCTCATCTCTGGGGTTCAAACTTACCAATTTCCGTAGGGCATTCTCTCTGTAACGATCATACATGTCTGTGCGCACTGGAGGCTGAATGAGGTCCATGTCTACATCAGCCCCAGGACGACGACAGTTCTCACAGCGCCACCCCTGAAACAACAAAGCAGGTTTTGCTTTCATCTTAACATCAGTTACCACATCAGTCTTACACACTGTAAAATTCAGCACAACAGTAGTGATAAGACACTAGAATCCTGTTTACTCCTTATACTTAGACATATATAATTTGATTTTCTATTGACAAACTTTCTTAATCACAGTGACATAAAAGTGTATGATGAAGGCCATTAAGCTTACCTGTTGTCCACCATGGCAGGTACAGGTGCAGATGGCTCCGAGATACTCCTTCTGCCACTGGTTACCGACCTGGTACATCTTTCCTTCATCATAACATGTTGACTCATCTAAAACATAATTTTGAGAACATGTGCATCAAGTTACTGCTCGTTGTACTGAGTAAAACAAGCAGCATTCATGTTACGGATAGTTGGGCATTATGGCTGGCATGACAAATTGGAGTAGAAGACAAACATCAACAAAAAAAAAAAAAGCCCCATCTTGAAGTGAAAAGCAGGTAGTCTGATTTCTCATAACCCTGCCACTTCACTGCATCATACATTTGACAGTCAGAATGGTGAGAAGCCATTACGGAGCCATACCGTTTTCTCTCTCAATACAGATTCTGACAACTGAACTCATGGTACCAGCTGATGCTCAATGTTCAATATGACAAAGGAATAAGGGTCGGATCAGTATACCAGAACAATGCATCATTAGAAAGCATGGACTGAGTAAGTGTGAATTGTTAAAGCTTACGTGGCTCGCATTTGAACTCTCCCTTTCCGTTGCCCAGACAAGTACAGCTCATCATGTGTCCATTCTCAGCATGGCGATCCCACTTCTCCCCAATACGGTAGTTGTGTCCATTATCATGACACCATTCTGTTTGTCCAGGCGGGTAGAGTGTGGGTAAGAAATTAGGAAAACAGCTCTTGGTCAGACTGCATCTTCACTTACACAATACACAGTAACATACAAGATACAGTTAGACATTAACTTTTTTTCCTCAGTGTAAGAACAGTGCCTTTATATGTTTTAGAGTGAATTCATCCACCTCTCTTACATACACTCACATACACACACACACACACACACACACACACACACACACACACACGCGTTAAAGCAGTCAATAAGCCAGTCTTAGAGTTTGGTATCGTCTGGTTACAGTTTGACAATACAAATCTGAGACGTACGGCACATCCTATCTCCTGTCATGATCAGGAACTGACACAAACATGACAGGCAGGGACTAGCATGGGCAAAGCTATGACAATCAAGCGGTTCCTCCTCTTGTAAGGTTCCTCCTCTTGAAATTTCTTTAATTTCAGAGTGTGCTTTCTCCCATAAACTAAAAAACATTGTAACCTTTGACAAAGACAAGACAAAATACATGCAGTTTAACCATTTCTTTTTAATGAATAGAAACACCTGCCCATGCTAGTGTGTGTTTTGGGGTTTAGCATGTGTAAGTGCTGGATTAGTCACTCACTGGATGAATCACATCTGAAATGACCACTGCCTAGGCCAAGGCACCTGCACCACAGCTTAAATCCTGTCTCAGACATGCGCTCCCACTCAGCGCCCACCTCATGGTAGGTAGCAGTGAAAGTGTCATAGCACACGTCCCTGCCTATAGGGATAGCCGAGGGTCCAGGGACTGTAAAATATTTAAGAGGGAGATAATCAGACACATAGGAAAATGTACTTCTAAAACAAAACACTGAAAGTGTGATTCTTCACATTTCATGGGCAATAAAGTATGCATTCTTTTAAAAGGGATGTTTAATGTAGTGACTTGGAATAATGTATGCTTTACCAGTGTTTCCAACGGTCACCACTTCTTCCAGAACTTTCTGTTTGTGGTCTCCATTGACTGATTCTACGAGGATGTTATAAGAGGCTCCAGAGGTGAGACCAATTAGCGTAGCACTGCTGGAAGTGCCTGGAAGATGCATCTAAAAGTGGTGGAAACACAGAAGGTTCATGAGTTGCCGGTTTATTTGGTAGACCTATCTTGTACCTACACTGACAGGACATTTTAGAATATACTGTATACAAATACTGCCTGTAGCCCATTTACAGTGATGAACAACTTGTAAGCCTTACTCTTTACTTTTAGTAAACAGACTAGCATAGGACTAAATGGACTAGATTTACCAATGCAATGGCAGAATATTAGTGTGTGTTGAGCTGGTTTAAGTATAGCGTGCTTGGACAACATGCTCCTATTTTGCAGGTGTACTTGAAATGGCCAACTACAATCACACTGTAATTCTGCTTAGCCACGTAGAAACTGGTTTCAAAGCCATGTTAATGTATGTGTAAGTACAAGTCAGGCAGAGGCACTGTGTGCTCACCTGGAAGGTCTTCTCGTCAATCTCTGTAATGGGACTGCAGGACACCACATATTCTGAGCTGTCTGGGACTGGCTGCCATGCGATGGTGGTCTGGGTCTGGGCTTCCTGGGGCAGGTCTGTCTCATTAAAAGGGAACTCGAAAGACAAGCCAGTCAATGGGCCTTTGCTCATCTTAACCACAGGCACTCTGTTGCCATCTGGCCCAGGAAGAGGGATGTAGACCAAAGGCTCACCATGGTGTGGAGCCAGGGGTGGCTGCTGGCCATGAGTGCCATGGCCAAAGCTCTGGTACTCGGTGTAGATATGCTGGCCCTGCTGCCCAAGAGTGTCATGTCTGTTAGGGCCTACCAGGTGTACATGATTGCTGTTTAAGCTCTCATCTTCAGGGACGTCCAGAATATCTGGTTTGGGCCTGTGGGGAACTGGGAGCTGGGGGGATATATCTTCCAGTTCTAGCAAGAGAGGAGTTATGAATAAGTGCATTAGGCAACGTGTGTTAGGTGAAGTGCAGTAGCATGTCATTTCCAGTAGAGTGAGACATAACCGTTTTCACTACAGAATTAAAGTGAAAACTGTAGAGAAGCTTTGCCTTTGTGATTTCTTGAACCCTAAAGACATTCAAAAGACTAAGCACGAATCACATCAGTCTTAAAGAGTTCTAAGGAGCATGAGTTTTGTTTGGGTTATGCATTAATAGCTTGCACCAAAAATCTCACCATATGTATGCTACAATTAAACAGAACACCAATTATGTCTCTCAATAAGTACATTACAGCACACGTAGGTTAAAAAGACAAAAGATTCTTACGAGTTCTGGCCTTGCCCAGGAGTGGAGTGCTTCTTTGGGCATTGTTTAGAGCAACAATTCTGATGATGTACTCAGTGCCTGGTTTCAGACCTGTACTCAAAAAAAAAAAAAAAAAATAGATATAATCATTTGGCTTGATAGTTGTGATACAGAGCTGGAGGTATAATAGGGACAAAAAGACTGGGGAAAGTACACAAAATATGTCTCATTTGAAATGGCATCTTCAAACAATTAAATTAAAACAAACCAAGAAAAAGCAAACAAACAACGTAACCAGAAATAAAATACATACAGAATGTTTCAGGGAGCTGAATACAATTAAAAGATGAAAAATTAAAGATGAAAAATTAACAACACAACAAAGAAAGAAAAACAGAGAGATGGGGATGGAAAGAGGACTGTACCAGTTATGGTGGCGGAGGTTCTGCCAGAGAGGGGTCTCGGGAGTAGCTCTCGTGGTATGCTCCCGGCCTCTTCATAAGTGATGTAGTATCCTGTGATAGGGCTACGGGGGGGCTCCCAGGAAAAGGAGATGGTGGTGGGAGTCAGGGATGTGAAACGGATATTCGTTGGAGGGCTGATCACTGGTTTAGCTAAAGACAAGGAAATATTCAATATTTAGTTGACAAGCTGAGTAACATCGTACAACAGGAAGATCTGGATTACAAATTACATATCACTCGACTCTTGGTGTGGGAGATTTACCTGTTGTGGCAGTGAGAGTGAACGGCTCACTGCGGCCACTTCCATTGAGGGTGTAAATATCAATTTTATAGGCTGTCCCTGGCTGCAAACCTATGGATAACAGGATAACAATCAAGTGAGTGACAAATGATGCCTTTGCATATTTTAGTTAGGGACACATATGGAATTTCTCAGTTGATAATGATATATTATTGTTAACATCTTCTTTCAGTTACAGATATTTTTTTGCATTGCAAAGCTCATAATACATAAAATGAATCAGTGAATATAAGAGAGGTTAAAACCCTAAAGATTATTTATTAATTGTACATTGCCCTGATGTACCTAAATTCAACATGACAAATATAGTTAACTTTAACACTGTTTATGCAAACATATTACTTCATGTAGGATACCTTGCCTAACCCAATGCTCAAGGCTAATGACTACATAAGATAATAATAGGACACTCATTTATTTGTTGGTTAATCATATCAAAGTTTAATCAAAGTTTTTTAATCATATTATAAGACTGTTGATGGCATTATGAGTACTGCTGTTTAAAAATAAGATATGAACGTGATGGGGGATGAGGTGAAAACTAGGGAGCATGAAGTACCAGTGATGGTGTAGGTGCGGGAGTCTGCTGGGATGGTCCTCTGAATGGGTGTGTGACCTCCGATGGTAGGTGTAGCCTCCACCAGGAAGCCAGAGATTGCCTCAGTCTTTGAACGCCAGGTGAGTGTGACGGAGGAGTCCTTCACGTTGGAGATTCGAACACGACGAGGAGGACTGATATCTACAAAACATGGTATTACACAAAGTAAAAAAATTAGTACATTTTTAAATAGGTGGTTTGCACAGTTGGCATCTCGTGAAGGAGCAAAGTGAAAGGTAAGAGAGGAATCAGCTTACTGTCGGGAGTAGTGACCTCGCCCTTGACTGGACGGCTGGTTAGAGAATTTTTCACAGCATAAACTTCTACTTCGTACTCTGTGGCAGGCTGGAGAGGTGGGGGGGGGGAGAGAATGAGAATATGAGACCACAAGTCTCTTATTCACCAACATATTCTGGCACGACCTTCATCTTTCATATCCCCACAAGCCTAAATGACAAGCCTGGCATTGTGCATGTGGTTGTCCTAGTCATGAGTATTACTGGTCTCAGACCACAAGCCACAGTCACAGCTGCTGCTAGCACAAAGGTTCTTGTTAAGGATCAGCAAGGTCAATGCTATGGATGTCTCAAAACATGCACAGCAGATGTTCAAAAGATTTCAGCAGGAATAGCTTCTCAGAACTAGCATAGTTCATCAGGCCCAAATGCCACAGTGGAAATGCAACAATGAACTCCTAAGCTTATACCCTTGAATTTCATTTAAGAATACTCCCTAAAGAGAATGACATGAGATGGTTATTCACCATAAGTCCAGTGGCGTGGTACTGGGTTGAGTCGGGTGCAATGTGGACTTCTTTAGTAGGACCATTCTTGTTCTTAGGAGTAATGGCCACACGGTAGCCTGTCAGCTGGACATGTGGTGCTGAATACCAGGACAGGGTGAAGGAACTAGAACCAACCTGAGAGAACTGGAGATCACTGGGGCCAGGAATAGCTAAAAAGATGGAAAATAAAGCATTCAAAGAGAGAGGGATCAAAATCATACATATTTAAAATGTAGAAATTGTTTTCTAAATCAAAAAACTCAACTAACCAAAATAGGTATATCTAACATTTCTGACAAATATAAGTGTTTCACTGGCAGTACCTGTGGTCTGTGTGCCCACCAGTGGGGGGCTGGGGGTGCGGTCATGCAGGGCGATGACTTTAACAGTGTACTCAGTGCCAGGTCGGAGACCACGCAGCACAGCAGACTCATCCTCACCATGAGGAGCAGGGTACAGCTCATTCTCACCCTCCTCTGCACTGGAGTACAGCACTCTGTATGAGGTTACCTGGCCATCTGGACTATCCCAAGAGATACGCATGGAAGTAGAATCCACATCTGAGAAGGTCAAGTCTTTGGGTTTGTCGACAGCTGTAAGGAGCCGAGCAAAGAAAGGGAGAAATTCAGTCCATAGTATTTTACTGGTGTGTGTTATCAGCTGTTTGCAGTTCAGTTATAGGTGAGCTATAAAGTAAAATAATTCATATTTATACCAATAGCACTTAGAAAAGAGACTTCAATAAATATACATACATACATACATACATACATATGTAAAAGTTCCACTGTTTATACTAATCTATACAAACAGCACTTATAAAACTGAATAAGTAATATATGACAGAAGGCATGTTAAAAAAAAAAAACAACAACAACAAAAAAAAAACACCTTTGTTACTCACTTGTAATTACAGTCTCTACCAGTGGAGGGCTCTCTCCATCCTGGCCCAGTGCAAAAACACTCAGAGTGTATTCTGCTGTTGGCATCAGCCCAGAGAAGGTCATCTCTGTCTGATCTGCAAAAATCGCAGTAAAACAATCACTGCATCAACAAAGCTGTGACTCTTTTCCATGTTTATTACATAAAGACCTCCAACATGGCCAGAAAGTTCACATGAGTGTAGGTATCCAAATCATGCAAGCTGTAGTTATTCACCTGGAGCGACCACCTCTGAGAAAGTGGGCCCTTGTCCATTGCGAGGGGTTCCAGTAACGCGGTATCCGGTGACAGGGCCCTCTGCAGGGGTCCAGCGCACAGTGATTGTATTGTCCTTCACATCAGTCACTTCCATTTCAGATGGGGACTCAATATCTACAGAAAAAAACACCAGATAATTAATTCTTCTCCATCCTTGTTCTTTCAGTATCTTATAGCAGTTGTGAATGCTCTTACATACATATACATTTCATTTATTTTATAATTTTACTCTCTTTTTAACTTCAGGTCTGATCGTCTCATGTTATTCTACTTTATCTCCTTCATCAATAATTTGCTCTTCTCAACCATCAGTCAAGTCATACTGGACTGCAGATGTTATAGGAGTTAGTACCTGTTTTATGGGTGACGTGAATGGGTGTGCTGGAGGCAGGGCTATCCCCTCTGCCTGTTACGGCATACACAGTGATTGTGTAGTCAGTGCCTGGATGCAGACCCTGAATGGTGGCAGTGGTCTGGGAGCCTGGAACAGTGAACTCTATAGGAGAGCCATGACCACCTGATGGAGAACAACATTTCAGGAGTTATATAAATAGTTAACAAAAATCTTTTTGGCCCATCAAATAAGCACAGTCATCAAATGACTACTGAAGAAAGGAACTGGGCTATGCTTTGACCCATAAACACCAGAATGTAGCACAGAAACTACATACATGGATTACGAACATGAATGTGTTAAACTAGTTAAACAAAACAATTACATGCAGAAATACTATAAACATAAAAACAAAATAGTGTTACATAATTTTTCTACCTGACTCTCCATGTGTGATCCGGTAGTACCTCACAGTAACAGATGGAGCATCCCAGCGAACTGTGATGCTAGTTGGTGTTGAGGAAGTGACTTCCAAATCAGTAGGCGCATCAGAGACTAGAAATCAGAAAAAGCGAGACACTTTTTAGATAGAGTTAAAAAAACAGGTAAATAATAAGAAAAACAAAAAACAACAAGGCATAAATCTGTAAGTAAGATTCTACTACAACTTTAAAATTGACTTTGCTCTGTGTGATATGGTTGTTATGCTGGGTTTGGTTGTGGTCACATCTACATTAATTCTCAGCAGTGGCTGGGAAACTGTTCCTTGAAGACCAGATTCCTGCACAGGATTTTCCTGCTCAGACACACTTTAATCAACCCATCAGTTAATTAGTAGGTTTAGATGGCATGTTCAAGCAGGGAAATCAGCAAACTATGCTGAACTTCTGACCCTGGCTCTCCACACTTGCTCTACATAAAATTGTTAAGCTTAAGCTTTCATTAGCCTGTCCTACTCAAATCTCCAACCAGAAACAATGAAAAAAGATACAGCAGTATGCACAGACAGAACTGTAACATACTAGTGGACTGGGTTCCAGTAAGTGGCTGGCTCTCGTGGGAGCCACTAACAGCATATATGCTGATGATGTACTCCGTCTCAGGGGTAAGACCGGTCAGTGTTAAGTGGCTTCTGGAAGGGGGCAGCCTCTCCTCCTTAGAGCGGCCTCCACTTGTCATTTGATAGCGTATACGGTAGCCAGAGATGATGGCCTGAGGAGGCAGCCAATGCACGGTGAAGGAGTTTGTGTTGATCTCAGAGAAACGCAGGCCAACTGGGGAATCCAGTACTGTAGCACAAAGAAGATGAAATAAAAATAACTGGGTCAAACTACAAGAAAATGGCTATTCACATGTCTACCAAATCTGAGAGAATTATATATTACATTTTCCCACACTAAAGACTCACATGTTCTCTGAGTGCTGATCACAGGTGAGCTCTCTCTTTCTTCATAGACACAGAAGACACTCACCAGGTACTCAGTGTTGGGCAGCAGGTCTGCAGACACACAAGCAAAGAGATAGGAGAGTAAGAACAACAAATAATATCAAGAATAGCAATAACGATCTGGAATAAGCTTACTTACGGCGAAGAACAACACTGTGGGAGTTTCCATCCACGTTGCGTTCAATAATGTCATCCTCGTCGTCAACTGGGTGATAGCGAATGATGTAGCGGTCAATCTCACCCGGCCTAGGGACACTGGGGGCAGTCCAGCTCACAGTCATATTGTTAGTGTTAATATTACTGAATGACAGACGAGTCGGAGCAGGAACAGCTGAGAAAGAAGGTGAAAAATAATGTTTTAACATAAAATGCAGAAAAGTCACTAGTGAAACAGGTTTTCACACATATCATTACATCAACGATATATTATTAAATTGGGTGTTGTGTGTGTGTGTGTGTGTGTGTGTGTGTGTGTGTGTGTGTGTGTGTATAAAAGAACATTTTTCGTACATGTATATATGTAGTATATGACAAACGGAATGTATATGTTATAACACAGACATGCTTACCTGTTTGCTGTGTGATGGTGGTTGGCTCACTCTCTCCATTCTCCGTCACGGTGATGATACTGATGTCATAGTCAATACCAGGTTCAAGGCCGAACACAGTGTAGAAACCTGTAGTGGGCTCCACAAAGTCCTCAAAGATAGGAACGCTTTCACCCGCAGCCATCACCGTAATGCGGTAGCCCGTTATGGCAGTGGAATTAAGAGGACTCCAGGTAAGATCAATCGTAGAATCAGTAACATTGATATAGTGGAGGTCTGTTAGCTGGGGCACGTCTACAGTGTTAACAGTGGCAGTGCAGATAGGAAGGGTAGTCCAGACACAGAGATGAGACAGAAAGGAAAGAGTTAAACAACACACATCTCATGGTTCAGGATGTGCAAAGTGAGAGTGAACCATGGCACAAGGCATTATTGTTAAGTGATATGAAAACAGTACCATTAATAAAAAGGTTTAAATCAAAATTTACAATGAAGTAAAGCCACTGAAGTTTTTGCCAGTGAAAAAATAATAATACATTAATGGTAATGTCATATCACTTTTTTACATCACAGTAATGTTAGTTAATTTTCATTTTCAATGTCTTTCAATGTCAGCAAAAAAGACATCATAAAGTCTCATCATAAAGTCTGATATATGTTAAGTAGTTATAGTACCAAATCAAGCTGGCACTCATAATGGTTGGATTTTGTACGGATCGTTGTGACACATACCTGGAGTGACTGTGGTGGAGATGGGTACACTCTCCATATCATCCTTCACTGTAAACACACTGACATTGTACTCTATTCCGGGGCTAAGGTTCTCCAGAGTGCACGAGGTCTGGCCTGCCTTTACAAACTCTTCTACGGAGTTACCCTGCTGCCCCTTAGTGGGAGTGCATGCCACTCTGTAGCCTGTGATATCTGAGGAGTGAGACACAGAAATTGTTACAAAAGGCTTAAAAAAAAAGCTTGCACTTGAAACTATGGAATCGGATAAAGAAAACCACTGCCCTTCACAAATCTCTCCCATTTGCAATAGTTGTTGTAATAGTTATAATAATGCTTTTCCACTATGCCAACTAACAGATAACAGATTTGTAACCACACTGCGATGAGTGACACTGTCCAATGGAAAAGAACTAAAAGGCCTCATGTAACCCTAATGCAATAAAAGAGAGAATCTGGAGAGCATAGCGCGTACCTGGGGTTTTGGCTTCATTCCAATGAACCGTCAGCTCCCCAGTGTTTGGGTTAGTCTCCAAGTTGAGATCAGTAGGCGGAGATAAACCTGAAGTTTGAAAAATACTTTCATGACAAGCCAGTATCTTCAGCAAGACAAATGTATTTCCCCCTTGGCTAACAGACATATGCTACACTCATAAATCTCTTTCCCGTGAACAAAAGCAGGACATGCTGTCTCTGCAGTCTTACGTGTGGTGACCCGGCGTGTGATGGGGCTACCATGCCCGTGTCCATTGATGACTGGCTGGACACTATAGGTGTACTCCACTCCAGGGGTCAGGCCTGAGATATAGATGCTGCCTGAGTCAGAGGTCACCTCCCTGGGGGCCTCTCCACCTTGACTGGGCCTTACTGTCAACTGAGGAGAGACATTATAAAATAAGCATGGGAGTGTGTTAAAGTTAACCTATAGGTGAAAGGTGAGCATTTTCTTCAAAAAATAACACAGGAAAAAAAACACCTATGTTAGTTTTAAGACCATATAAACAACAGTAGGTATTTTCAAATTAGGTAACAATATACATAGCTGTCACGTCCACATGTTTGATATGACTGAAGAAAGAATACCTTATATCCAATTTTTGGCACAGGACTCCAGGAGATGACGATGGCGGTGTCCGTGACATCAGTGCTGAAACGAGGAGCACTTCCCATTGGCAAGGCTACAAGGGGACAGTAAAGAAACCCAATGTTAAGTTTAGAGTAAGGGGAAAAAAAACAGCATAGACGCTATCTATTAGAAAGTGCATTATGTGAACAATCCAAAAGAACCAGAAACATTTTCCTCTCTGGTCATGCCACATGACTTGCATCTGGATTGAGTTCTGGTAAGAATTTAACCACATGCATTTAAACTTGGTAATCAGGTGCATTTTCAATCAGTTGGACTAAAACACTACATGGTTCAAAATAAACCTATAACACAACAATGACTTCCAGTGAATAATGGTAAGGTGAAGTGAGGTAAACATTAAACAAAAAGGGGGTGGTCCCTTCCCCATGGCAGAACAGCAAGAGGAGGTGTCACCACAGTATTGGGAGTTGTGGTTGTCAAATGTGGTTGGAAAAGATGGATGTATTTACACTTGTATAACATATGACTGAAATTCTCAGAACACATCCTGAAGTGGTTGGGGAATCGGATATAAATCTGTTTCAAATGTGTTTTGAGCGTACTGATATTTGAAATTCTATGCAGAGAATCCTCAAGCACACAAAATTATGACTCAACGTGCATAAACCGAATGTTTATTAAAACTGTTGCATGGAGTTTAAAACTCACAGGTCCTGAAGGTTGTTACAGCTCCTTCGCTGATTACATTGTTCTTTTCTGAGTGCAGCGTGGCCGTGTATGCCGTATCTGGCTGCAAGTTCAGCAGAGTGTACTGGTTCAGGCGGGCAGGGATCCGCAGCTGCTTGGGGCTTGAGCCCTCCACGGTCAGGAAGAGCCTGTAACCTGTGACCTGAGCTCTTGGAGCCGACCAGATGATCAGAGCACTGTCCTCAGTCACATTGGACAAGCGGATGTCGGTGGGTGCATCGGGTTCTGTGCAAATAAAATAGGAATTACATGATGAAATACTCTAAGGTTTAACCACGCATGACGGAGTGAAAGTTCTCAAAATGAAAATTATGAGTTACGATAAATCTGCCATCAATTTTGCTTTCTAGATGGGTGAACTCAAAACGAGGTGTGTGATTGACATTGTGCTGAGAGCAAATACATTGCTGGTTGCATTTTATGTTAAAGTAACAAAATCTCTATAATACAACCACTTATTTTTTGTGGGGATTCAAATCAGCACCACACCACTATTTCTTGTTCTACTTACTGGTAGCCTGCTCTCCAACCAGAGGCTCGCTCTCCTCTCCTCCCCTTAGGGCAAAGATAAAGAAACGATAGAGGGTTCCCGGATGTAGTGGGGAAACCTCAGCATAGGCGTTGCGAGTGATGGGGAGCTGCGTCTCTCGTTCGGTCAAACCATCAGAGCCCACCTGCGCTACAGAGACACGGAACCCTGATACTTCTGTTGGAGGGCCAGTCCAGGTGATGGTGATCTTTGAGTCAGAAACCTCATAGAACTGTAGGTCGGTTGGAGATGGGATTTCTTCTGCGGTTAGACAGAGTGGCAACATGGTCAGATACAATGACAATGTCAGATTAAAGACTGTAAATGATACTGTAAACAGCACAGAATGGTGAATTCTGCTAAGTGAAAAGCTGGAGAACTAAAATAGAACCAACATGAATTACCTCTCAAAATCCTTAATTATGAATAATCTAAAAATACATAGTTACATTTTTAAACACTACACTTCCTTCAAACAAGGTCTTAACCCTCAACCAGTAATTTCTGTGTGTTTACTGTACAATAAAGCTCTCCCAACTGAAGAAAAGAATTCAAACACACTACTGGTGTCACCAATTCAAATACACTACTGGTATCACATTTGTTTTTTGTTTGTGTAGCCTTGAACTGACATCTGAAGAGAGCATTATCTTTCAATGCCAGGAAGAAAAAGTGAGACTGAACAGATGGCATGGGTACTTGAGCAAACTTTGTACCACTAAACAAGATAAAAACAGTAAGAATCTTTTCTAGCTCAACAAATTACCTTATTAGGATGCACAAGCATTTAGACGCATACTTGCTAGCTCTGCCCAATAATGGTGATATAATCTCAGGTTTGCCAGAAAAAATATCTAAATCTATTCAAATGAAAATAAGAGAGACAGTTAGGGTTTTAAAAGCATCATGAGGAATATCTTTAAGGGACTGTGTGACAGACAGAAGTGTTTATGTTATCCCCATATCCTCATGGTGTTTCGATCAAAGAGAAAAAACCTTGGAACTTAACCTTCTACAAAAGGTCCTGAAGTCCTCTACAAAGAGATCATCCAAACTTTATCTGGATCCAAAATAAATATTTTCCCACTTCACGGAGCTTGTCCAGTGCTCCCTTGGGTATGTCAGTTCACTAGTTTGATTGTTTGTGGTGTATTGTAAGTGTCATGTCTCCCACAGATGTGTTATAACCACATACCTGGCAGTGGCTCTCCTGCAGTGTTGACCTGCACAAACACTGGCTCACTCTCCAGGTTCTCCTCCACAGCGTAGATGCTTATGTTGTACAGCAGGCCTGGTCTAAGGTCACTTAAGGTCACAGAAGTTGCTGTGTCAGGCAGAGTCAGCTCAGTGCTGCCAGAGCTGCCCTCGATGGATGGAGTATAAACCACACGATAGCCTATAGACACAAAATTTGCCATTTCAAATGTTTTCTTATCACCTGCATGACATTATGCATGTTTTACATTTGAAACACACAATGCACACCTGTGATTGGAGCCACAGGTTTAGACCAGCTGACTCTGATTGAGGTCTCACCCACATCCTCCACCTCGTGATCTGTGGGAGCATCTGGCGCTGTAGTGAGAGATGTGAGAAGATAAGGCTTTGCAATACTAGTAGTTAATTGCACATCATAAATCAAAATTTTTAGATCTTGAGATTCACAAAGAAACTTTATGTATGTCTTTGTGTAAGCATATAAAAACCTATAACATACCTGTTGTCTGGGAGGTGTTGAAGATCAGGTTGGGTTGACCATCAGTGACTTCATACACATAGACAGTGTACTTCCTGCCTGGCAGCAGCTCGCTGATGTTCACAGATGTAGCCGTATGTGGTAGGTCTGCAAGTAATACATTTTATTAGAGTACATCACAATTCCTCCAGGTCTACCATGCAGAACAACAAGGAACAGAACAAATGCGGCCCTTTTTTAGAAATGTTATCAAAACATTTCCAATTTAGGACAACAAGCACGCTCTCTTGGACTCTTGGTCCTGACAATATGGAGAAATCTTAGCAAGCTATGCCTCTTGGGAGCCACTTCTAAACCTCTTTTTAATGAAACATGTAATTGGACAGAGTTGTTTAGTTACTGATAATATCCTCAGAAGACCTTAGTATGTGAATAACTAGGAAAACAAATCTTTTTACCAGGCACCACCTACTTATATTACACCAACAATGAACAATTTTGCAGTCAATTCTCAAGGATGAGAAAACTGACCCAAGACGATTGGCTGTCCTGGCTGGGCTCCATCTTCAGTGAGCTCATATTCCACTCTGAAACCAGACACAGTGTCGGAGGCAGACACCCAGGAGATAACAAAGCTGCTGGAGGTAATTTCAGTCACAGACTCTGAGGTGTCAACAACTTGAGGTGGATGAGTCGTTACCCCTTCAGTTGTCTCCACTGGAAGAATAATAACACTGGTTCTGTACAGGCCACAAGGGTTTGTAAATAAACAATTATGGAATTACGTACGTTTAACACATGCACACATAGGCAACACTCACAGGAGCCATGGGTGGTGCTGAAGTCAAAGCGAGTGACCTCTCTACGTCCAAATCGCAGGATGCTGATGAGTTGACCCTCATAGATAATGTTTGGTTTCAGGCCAGCAATGGTGTAAGAGTTCAGATGACCTGGAAGAGTGACCTCCCTCCATGGTGTATGAGTGTTTTTCTTTTGCAAAAAAATAACAGCACTTAGCACACACTTATTCAGAGGTACAAACACAGAACATTAAATCCTCCATTCTTTTCCCTGACAAAAAGCTAAAAACTGGTTTTAAAAAGACTGACCTGTCTCCACTTGAGGATATACTGGGTTATGTGAGCAGAGGGTGGGGCGTTCCACTGGATGGGGTGAGAGTTGGGTTGGTTGCCAGCTTCTGTAATAATCACCTGGACGGGACGGCTACCACCTGCAAAAGTGGCTAAGACATGAGTTTCTCCTTTCTTGTTTTAAAGTCATAAAACATGAACACAGTTATCAGGTTTTGTTTTTTAATTAAGTCTGTACAGTTTGTGGATTTGTAAGGTCAAACTACACTGAAGCTGGATATTCAATCACATGTGTATTAAAACAACAGGAGGATTTATGTCAGCAATTACAGATCTAAAGTCCAGAATCACTGCAGAACGGTGAAAAAGTTCAAAAGGTGTCACTATTCTTTGCCACCTGATTTGAGGATAAAGCTTAAACGGGAAACTTGACACAGATCTGCGAGATTCTTACCAAGGTTTTAGCACTCACACATGACTGGCACTTGTGTACGAGTTCTCTCTCTACAGTTGTCGAGGTTTCAATGCCCAGCAAAAAAGCTCTTTCAAATTTGCTGAACCAAAATATCTAAACAAACACACAACCTACTCTGTTCAAAGAAACACTTGTTTACTTTTACATATAAATGACTGATTTCTATCTGGTGTCCAAACTGTTGCTTTTTCTGAGGTGGTAAATTCCTCATAGTGTTTTGACAACCCAGTTGAAACCCATCTTCCCATGAAACAAAAAATATATTCATTTTGTAACATTCTTCCATTCAAATCTGGTCTCCATTTCTTTGAATTACTGCTATGAAAGCCCACTGGTTAGTGTGTATACAGCATATGAATCCCACTTAGTCTGTGATGAATTCCACTGGCCTACACAAGACTAGCCTGCACCATTCTCAGCCCTCACACAGCTGCATGTGATTAAGCAGAGTTATTGTTCTGGGGTCCCCTGCACTCAGACGGAGCACAGAACTCTCTCCTGACCCTGTACAGGTCTCTGAAGCATTCTTGGCATAACTTAAATCCAGTTCCTTTGCTAAGCCTTCAATGTAGATTTCTTTAGCTTTTACCAGACAGATATCCTGGGAAGAGCTTAAGTTGGTCTGTCGGACTAAGATTAAGATAAGAAGGACGTATGCCATTTAATTAACATTCTGACTATAAAACTAAAACTGTTAACAACGAGAATTACACAATCAGGAAAAGACTTCACAAGATGCTGAAGCAGTGCAGAGTCTCTCTCGCTGCTCTCAACAAATTTCCACAAACAACCGCTACCTGCTGACACAGAGCCAAGCAAACAAAAAACAAAAGAGCAGTAGGGGGCAAACGAGACAATGGTTAAGTGGACGTATTTGTCTTTGTCCAACTTCAAAGACCAAGAGACAAACAGAGAGGCACAGGCACAAACAAATGGAGGCATGAGCGAGTGCAAGTTAAAGCCCAAAGCACCATTTTCAAACAACACCTCTTAAGGACAATCATTTGTTAAAAGTAGTAAAAAGGTCACATAAAGACAGAGCAAATGCTCATCTAGTACCCGAAAACAAGACCTCCATCCAACACCTGAGAGAGAAGCCAAGCAACAGTCTCTATCTGTTCTACTTTAAACATCTGGAACCCTTTGACTTCCAATGCTCTCCTCACCAAAGCCCACAGGACTACTTACAGCTGTGTTCAGCATAACCTATATGCATGGTGTGTGGGTACACATGCTTCATTAAGTCTCTTTTGTAGAATATGTGGCTCACTCACCAGGGAAGGACTGCTGGGGCTCACAGCTCAGCTCTCCAATTCCATTGCCATAGCAATAACACCTGTAATGGATTCCATGGATGACCTTGTCCCAGGACTCTCCAATCTGATAGAACACTCTGGTCTCTGGCTCCTGGCATTGGTCTTTAAAAGGAAATGAGTGCTGGGTCATTAGTCAGTCATTAAATTAGCTATCTGCTATTAGAGAGCCCTGGATAAATACGTTTAAACCTGAAGGCAAGGAATGGCATTCAAGGCATTCTAAAACTTGAAAGGAAACAAATTCAGCACTGTAAGCCCAAACCTGGATTCTGGTATTACTGAACACCGCAGTTCATGTTAAGACTCTATTCTTTCATCGACATGACTACATGTTGCTCTCAAACTTACCAATGGCATCACACTTCCAGCGTCCACGACCCTGGCCAAAGCAGGTGCAGTTCATCATGTAGCCCTCATCATGGCGCTTAGTGAAGGTTTGGTTTACCTCATATGTTAGACCATCTACAACACACTGGTCTGAAAAAAGCCACAGAATTAACAGTCAAAACAGAAACAGTTTTTGGGACAACCCATCAATTATGTTTAAAATATCCTAATGTGAAGACTCTTTACACCGTTAAACAATTTTAAAACACATTTCAATTTACAAAACTGGCTATTTGGGGAAACTAAAATGGTTCTTCAGTGCCATGAACTTACCTTTAAGCTGTGAATAGGCAATACAGCTCCACTCCCCACGGCCATTCCCTACACATGTGCAGCGCATCATGTGGCCCAGAACATCATGCTGTTTGTCCCACTGATCTCCCACACGATACATCACTCCATCACTGGTGGTGCATACTTCCTCATGGGCTAAAAGAGAAAGAATTTATACTGGTGATGAATGCCTTCTTCAGACAACACTGCACAAGGTTTCGTAGTTCTTATGCACCATGAATGGGAGGGCTAATTATTCACTTACTGCTTGGACAAATAAAAAAATGTCTACAAAGGACCACATTTTTTTTTTTACCATATTTACAAGTAAAGGACAGTGAAATCACAAATTTAATACAAAGAAACCCTCTAAATTAAAACACAGTGCTCAGAGTGCTCTTTCAGAATGGCCCCATTGTTGCGAGTTACAAAAGCAGTGATTGACCTATTGGGTTAATGAAAATGAGTTGATGAGATTTGGTAAAAGATGCCAAAAGAGAGAGGGAGCTGAAGGAGGAGACCACCGATCTGAGAGCAGCTGTCCTGGACTCCAGCCAGCCCCGCAACGATGCACTGCAAGCCAGACTCTGGGCCTGGGCCAAACTCTTTCTGTCTAAACACCAGAACAGCTGTGGGGCTACAACTAACCAAGACACTCTTACAAAAGGTACTCCAGCCAGAGAGCCTTTCTAATTTGGCCCCTGTTTTAATCACTCTACAAGTGACACTCAAAATGTTTGTTAAATGGTACTCATTTTGAACTTCAGAACATACTTTTATCAAACACTTTGCCAGAATTTAGAAATTTAGAACTAATTTTTTTGTAACCACTTTTTTTAGCAATCAGTGTTAAATGTATCTTTTGGG
Organism: Alestes dentex; assembly: GCA_037576975.1. Lineage (NCBI taxonomy): Eukaryota > Metazoa > Chordata > Actinopteri > Characiformes > Alestidae > Alestes > Alestes dentex. Next base: position 18,802,957 of record JBBIGA010000002.1, read on the forward strand.
TAATCACAAGGAAAAAACTCACCACTCCCTAGCCCATACAAAAAACCAAAACAAACAAAAAAGAGATAAAGATCTAAAAGCACGAAACAGATCCTATCAATAAATCAAATTTCAAAGGTCTGCCAGATCCTGGCTGGCTCATCCTAATTAGCACTTCGAGGTCATAAAGAGCCTTTAAAGACACCACTCTGCAGGTATTTAAATGTGACTGGATAGGGACTGGCTCCTCCTTTGTTCTACCCTCTGGCATCCTCTTCTTAACTCTTATTCGGTCTTCCATTTTTATGGCAGTATTAGGGACCCAAAGAATTGGGAGCAAGATAATACACATAATGGTAGCCATCATATCTCTAACTATGTTAATTAAGAAAAGGTGTGGAAACTCACAAGAGTGACTGGTATTAGCATGTTATAGTCTTGGCCATACTTTACAAATTTTGTCACCAGAGAAACAAAAATTGTTTAGTGAGTTTATGTGGTCCATTGTGGTGTATGTATGATTAGTCTCTGTTGAAATGTCCCATTTCTGTGTGGGTGGAGGGGTGGAAAGGAGGTATTGTTTATTCTTTCCATAATTAAAAAGGAGTTAAAATACAAACAAACAACTTTCAGAGCAGTTTGATGGGAAAAGCACTGTTCTAGAGAAACTCGCTGTGTCAGAATTGTACACAGCAGAGGTGATTCGAACCAGACGTCCAAAGTGTTTAAGGCCCCATGGAAAATTACTACACGAAATGGTTCTGAATATGCTGCCTGATGCCTTAGTTCTGTTTTAAGAAAGTTGTAAGAAAAGGTTTTTGCCTAAAACATGATTTTTTTGAGTACATTCATTTACCATGCTTTACCATGCAATGGTCCCCAAATATTTAGCATTTTTACATGTTGACGTGAAGACGTGAGTGATAGTTTATATATTTCCATTGTAGACACCATGACCCCTATACCACCTCTGCAAAGTACTCATCATAACTGTACATTTCTCAATAGTTATCTCACAACCCTTTGATGGAGTTTAGTTAAAAAAACCTCAATCATTATGTTATACAGAAAATGTAAAAATAAGTATAATTTCCCTATAGCCTCTTCTCTATTTAAAGCTCAAAATAAAATGTTACTAGCACTAACCTGCCATGGGACAGAAGCCAAACCTCTGTTCTCCATCATAGTTATAGGTGGTACCACACCACTTCATGCCATCTCTGCGTCCATCAGCAGTACAGTCTGTGTAGTTACGGCCATTATATAGGTAAGGGAAGTGGCACAGGGCACCATTAGAATTTCCTCCTCTGGTTGTGACCAAAACTGTAAAACAAATCATGGATCACAAGATGAGAATCAAGAGCAAAGTCCTCACAAAGAGTGTACAGTTAGCACAGTAGATACATCTCATGTTACTGATTCAGGTTTCTTACCATTCTTCTCTGTGCAGAAGGAGTACTTGTGGTCTTTTTCAAAGTCTGAGGTGGTGCTGCACCAGAGCTGCCCATCGCTGCGTCCCTCTGAGGTGCACGAGTAGAAGGTCTTGCCCATTGATACAAATGGGAACACACAAGGCTGGCCGTTTGTGTTACCTCCATAAACCTGAGAATGACCAGCTATAAAGCAAAAAAGATGAGCACATGTAAAAACAGCAGACCTTTTTATTGAATAGTGATTGAAATGAACACATTAGAGGACTTTATTAGTCATGTTTAAAAGTATGCACTGTATTATAAATGGGGTATCCAACATAAAGCAAGCATTTGGTTCCATTAATTGAAGAAACTGACCCCACTCTTCACAGCTGACGCCACCGCCGAGGCAAGTACACAGCATCTGTTTGCTGCCCTGAGTCTTGATCCAGCGCATTCCCACAGTGTACGACACACCTGAGTCTGTCAGACAGTTACCTTCAACAGGAGTCACCGGGAGAGGCACAGGCTGGAAAACAGCCGGCTGCACATTTGTGACCACTCGAGAACCAGTACCTGGATAAGCCAAAAACAAAGCATGAGTACACATGATTAACATTTGTTGTCTGCTACTGGCCAGGTTGTTTTTGAGGACCTACAGGGAAATAGTTCTGTGTATTTGTTATCGTGCATATTTTGTAGCTTTAATTATACTTTTAATACAATAGTTAACAAAAACATAACTCCATATGCATATTCTTTAGAGAGTTATAGTTCATTCATTACTGGCAAGCCACACACAAAAGTATTCTGTTTTACACCTAATAAGAATTCATGGCACAGTAAATTACTTTTATATATAAATGTCAAACAGGACAATGCACAAATTAATCACCAGCAACTTTATGGCTAGTGTTCACTCCTTTTCTGCAAGCAGATCTTACCTAGACCAGTAGTGTGTAAGGAGGCATGCCTCTCACATTTCCACTCTCCTCTGCCATTACCAGTGCACAAACACTGCAAGATGTTTCCCCGAGTATCTGTCTTGGTCCATGTATCCCCAATGCGGTAAGATGTGCGTGTGTCCTGGTCATTACAGCGGTCTGAAAACACCAAACACACATTCAAACGTTTTAACACCAGTCAAAGAAGGCCGACAAAATGTGCATTACTGCTCATTAACAGAGTACGAGCAGACGTTTTCCAGCACATAGTTAAAATTATATGCTAGAGAGCTGAATGTTTCCCTTCTTCATTAAGCTGCTAGAAGTATGCCTACAACCCAGATGTGATGCCAATGGGTTTTAGCTGTAATGGCTTTTGGGGAATAATTAAAGTGAGATCCAGCTGGACAGAGACCGAGAGCAGAAGTATGTGTGGGTTGGACTGTTAAAAAACAATTTTAAAGGTGTTTGGCCCTGCAGAGATTTTTCTTACTTCTAGATGTGCAAGTGATGCGTCCACTTCCTTCTCCCAGACAAGTGCAGTCCACGATCATCCAGCCCTGGTAGGGTTTCTCATAGGTTTCACCCACCATGTAAGAGGTGCCAGCTGCATTGTCATAGCAACGCTCAGCTAATGGGCAAAGAGAGTGAAAGACAGGAAGACATTCATTTAATATTACAGCGAATGAAGGCCAGTTTGTGAGATCCATGTTAAGCCTATGTCTAGACTATGTCTAGCTTGAAGTTTCATAACTTTTTTTTATTTACTAATAATTCATCTTGATGAGAATCAGAATCTTGAAAAGGCCATATCTTTCAACTTACAGAAATGAACCATTACTGTCTCTATAATCTCAGCATTACAGTTTCTTACCAACAGGTTTGCAGGTCCACTCTCCTTTTCCATTACCCAAACATACACACTCCAGCATGTAGTCTCCAGTGTCATGAGGCCTCCTCCAAGTGTCTCCAATCTTATAAGAGTTACCCCCTTCATGACAACGGTCTACAAAGGAAAAAAAAGCAAGTAAATAAACTGCACTGGGACCAAACTTCAGTCTGTCACTATAGCATTACAAGTAACTTTCAGTGTACCCACTTGCAATAGTGCAGCTTATTTTCCCTTTGCCAGAGCCAATGCATGTGCAGTCCCAGATCATCCCGTCCTTTGGCCTCTCATAGGTCTCTCCCACCCGATATGAGCGAGCGTTCACTTTATCATAGCAGGTCTCCTCAGCTGAGGTAGATATGAACAACATTCATCCATTTCAGCACACATTTTTACATTCGAATTTCAGAGATGCTTTATGAAAGCGTAAACAGAGGACACAAGCCATTTTCCACAGTAAATCTGAGCTCAGCAAGCTTCTGCGATTACAAAAACTGAACTTACCCTCAGGTTTAGTTTTACACTTAATTCCAGCCACTCCACGACAAGTGCAGAGTAGTACGCTGCCCAGATATGTGCGCTCCCACTGCTGACCAACTCCATAAAACTGCCCATATTCTACACAGCCATCTGTGGAAGACACAGCATTTTTATTTATTTTCTTCACTTATAAGCTATGTCTTACACCCAGAAGCACTCACTGAAGAGTATATAAACAACAAATAAAAAATAACTCAAACTTTCTTACTCAAAAACAAATTGAGTAAGAAAAGTATCAAGTAAAAAACAAACTACTCTTATAAAACTACTCGTAAAAAACAAACTTGCTAATCTTGATTCAACCAGCATGGGAACTAAAGTTTGCTAGGTTTTATTACTCTCTCTTTAAAATCTTTTGGTCTAAAACTTAATGAAACAAAATTACAAAATCATAAAAACGATGAAAGCCTTCAAAACAGTCCAGGTGCAGTCAGCAACATACAACAGAAAAGAAGTTTACTCTCTTACTAAAGTAAAGAAGTATTGCCATTTTTTTTAAAGCAGTAGGTACAAACATTAAGCACAGTCTCCAGACTGAATGGAACCGGTCAATAGCTGAACAACTTACTGGTAAAGTGATATTTGACAACTTTAAAGTGTTCAGCAGCAAAAAAGTGAATGAAAAGTGAGCCAACAGCTCTGAATAAGAGAAAGAGACGGGTGGCACAGGTTAACCCACCTTGAGACACGAAGGAACCAGAGTGTTCCTGGGCTTGCCTCCTTCTTTTCTCCGCTGTTTTGGGCATGGAGCTCACCTCGCTCACAGCCAGCAGAGCCACGGCCAGCACCGCGGCCACACGCCCCCCGCTCATATTCACGGGTACAGACGAAAGAAAACCTCCACAGCAGCGGGAAAAGCCTCTTCCTTGGCTGTGGGAGAGACTGAGGACACTGAGGGATCTGCTGCCGGAGCTGAAGCTGCAGAGTCTCTGAACTCCTCCAACTCACCACCACTCTTCTCCTCTTACTCAGGCCACGCCCTCTCTCACCCAAGCGCCAGGGCTGGCACAGCTTTCACTTGAGCTCTGCATTCTGTGGGAGGAGCCAACAGTCACTCACCAACCCTCATAATGTAACCAAAACTTTTTAAAATGTTGCAACTTAACAAAAACTAAAAAAAAAAAAAAAAAAAAGAAAAAGAAAAAAAAAAGAAAATGATCCTATTTTCCACACATGCACAGTCCCATAATAGCCACTGATCTACTTCTGTTTCTTCTCATCTTTTCTCTTTATTCTATTACTATTATTATTAGTTGTGTTACATTTTATTATCCTTTTATTTTTCTGTCATTCGTTGTAAAACACTTTGAGTTGTCTGAAAGGTGCCATTTAAAATAAAGGATGAAATAAAAACCCACTTGTATGTGTTCCGTACAGTTTTAATTCATTTACGTTTAGTAGGCTTTTATCAGCTCGCAAAACACAGAATATGTTGAATGTTTAACTTTTTACTGCTTTTATGAAGGTCCCCTATAGCATTTACTTAAAATATCCCCTCTTCTGAGAAAGACTTTTGTCCTGCTTTAACCAGTTACAGTGAGGAACAATGTGAATTAAGTGAATACATTTCCTAGGTGCCTTGTCAAGATATATGCTAAATGATATACGAGTATTCTGAATGTGTTATATTAAAAAGTAGCACGGGTTTGAACCCCAAGACCACTAGTAGCACCACAGAGGTAACCTTGAGCAAGGTACCGTCCCCACACACGGCTCCCCAGGTGCTGCATTCCTGGCTGCTTCACTTGGTGATTGGGTTAAATGTAGAGAACAGTTTTGTGCTGTTCACACTGTGTGTTCACATCTGACAGAATGGACACTTTACACACTTTGAATTCATTTGAGATGTATTCAGTACTCAGTACTCGGCCATCCCCACTTTTGCTCAATTCATACAATTCTATTTAAAGCGTTCAGAGTAATGGTGAATACACTGCAGGTAGACCTGCAGTGAGTGATCTCAGAGTAAGCTTTAGCTGTGTTAGAGATAGGCTGATCCCTGAGGGCTCTAGGCCTCTGTTCTTTATACCCATCTGAAACCAATTAACCAAACCAAGAGCTGAAACTGTATCTCCCTGCCCTGCTAAGTGGCTAGATAAAGTCAAACTGAGGTAACCATCACCCCCTAAGGGAGAGAGACGCAGGGAGAGAGACAAATCTTAGAAACACAAGTAAACAAAATATTTGCATGTGGGAAAATCTAACGTGTACTTTTGTGGAAAAGAAAATGTTAGATGATATGAAGGAAATTGTGACAAACAGTACAAATGAGGAATAAAGAACAACATTTTTGTACTTAAGCTTAAGACATTATAAGCTTGTCAGTGGCAGGCCTTGGAAAAACCTGGACGAAGGCCTTATGTCTAGGTGCATTTTGCCTGCGTGTGTGTTCCTTATCTGCCGGGTTTATCTGTTGGGGCAACTAGTAGACATCAGCACCCTTTCATTTCAAAACTGAGCTGCTCTGTCTCTCTCAGTGGGAATTACTCTGCTGAAAGGTTTGCCTTGCATTTAATTAAAATGACACAGACAGGTTTAGCATGTTAAAGAACCTGTCATATTCTTGAGGTAGAGACATGAGACACACATCACAAACACTGCCAGCACTTCATGATAATGATGACATCACATGGAGAGCACTCTGACACATGATTCAGAGACCCTCAGTCTCTGGGCCAGCTGTTGGAGTTTGAGTCAGGAGTTAGCTCAGATGTCACCCACCCGCCCCCACCACCACCACAAAAGCCCATCCTTCCGTCTGCTCACTTTCCTACACCCTTCCCCAGGGGAGTTGAAGGGGGGGGGGGGTTAATTCATTTAGGTGCTAATACACAAGACCCCCTTCTTTCAGTTCTGGATGTTTTTCCTTTAGAGGGATTTTGCACGTCATGCCGCTTTTAATGAAACAAATATTTGCTTTTAACTAAAACAACATAAATGGACACTCTTTAATTTACCCCATTCTCTCAGCAAATGTTGTCAATCCTTTAGATGTGATGATTCAGATGCTTCTTGGTGGTTTTTCAGACTGCGTTCCCAACCACATACACATCCGCTTAATGAATCAGTTTTGCTTTGCCTGAACTGCAGTGATTTAGTCCAAGTGACGGGTTCAATCTGAGAACGTTTCTCAGTCGCCAGGTCTGGTGTTTAAATTGCCATAGGAAGTGGGTGGCATAAAATCTCATTAGCGCATTCCTGTAGGGGAAATTTGGTGGCAGGAGGAAAGAAAAGGCTGATGGATCCACATTACAGAACTTAGTCAGAGAGGTAGAGGAAGAAACAGTGGAAGACTGAACTCAGAAATCTCAAGCCTTCCTTGCAGATAACTAAATATGGAGGTTGCCTTGTGCTCAGATTTACTATTGGTCACTTTATCACCTGTGTTTTTTACCTCCATAACAGGCCTAAAATATTTACATATTTGAGAAAGACTCACCAAAAACATGTACACATGTATGCAAACAAAGGTGCCAGAAAGAATCATTTTGCATGATTAACCATCTTTGGTTCCCTAAATGGATGAATCACTTTCAGAAATCGGATGTGTCAGCACTTTTTTAAAGTTCTCAGACTGTAGAAGTCCTTTACTAATGAAAGACTTTTCCTAAAACCATAAGCTTAAGCTCGGAACCATGTGAGAATCTGTATTTTTAAGTTGTTTATTGTAAACTGAAGAAGGAAGTGTAAAGGAAACTTTAACAAAGTTGTATGCACGTAGGTTTACTAACTATGAATGCAGTGCAGTGAAGTGAGCAACTGTTAGTTTAAGCCCAATGTAATCTCTACATCTCTCCTCCAGACTATGACATCATCCTCCCAGAGGAGCGAGCGGCGTACAGCTGCAACCCCCATCAGCTACAACTCAGACTGCACTGAATGTCCAAACTCAGCACAAACTCGTCCTGCAGCCATCTTCTCCTGGAAGACAACCATGGACTAGCAAGTCTACGCACCATACAAAGTGTTTTTCTCCCCTCAAGTCATTACAGTAGCTTTAAGCCTCTTCAGGTAACAAGCATGAATAGGATTTTAGCTAAAGATGAACATGAAATGTCATGTGGATGTTTTAGTCAAGAACTAACGTCTTAGTAACGTCTGGCCAGCAGTAGATATTTTATCTGGGTACAAGAGAAGAGAGGTCAGGAAGTGGGGGGAGCACTGAGCAGTACTAATGGAGTTCCACCAGATCTGTAACGTATCAAGGATGTCTAAACCACAGACATGTCTCTCTTACTCTTGAACATCCTGTGGGTGACCAGAGGATGCACCAGCTTACGAACTTCTGCCCAGTTTGCTGAAGGCTCTATTAAGATGTGTTCAGTTACTGACTGACGCCATGCCACACAGTTTACACACTATTTTTGCTTCCCAAAATAACCTTTCAAGGGAAGCTTCTTAAAAAACTCATTCGGAAACACAATTTTAAGGTTCACCAGGGAACGAAAAGAATGTGCACTGGCACCTTTACTTTAAGAGTTCATACCCAACAGTAATAACCTTTAGATGATCAGGCATCTGAATGAACTCTTGAATGAACGATGACTCTCCTGGAATGGAATGACCAAAAAGGTTTCTGTTATCTGTCCATAATGAGAATAATCATGTGAAAATTGTGGGTCATAGTAGATGGCAAATTTCAGTAATCAAAACATTCAGACTGAGGTTCATTTTACCAGCTCTGTCAGTATGACAATCCTTTCTGAGGTCCACTACTTCATTTTTCAGTTTTAAATCATTCATCAGAATTACAATTTCCATATGATGACTGTTTCGGCTGGGGGGAGGATGGTAACCATAGTTGCACCAAAACAGACAGAGAGAATTCCAGGGATGTGAGTGTGTAGCGGCCAGCATGAAAGTGTTGAGTCACTGGAGTTCTTTTTCATTTGTGGTCTGACTATTGTGGACTCACTAACAGGAGAGACTGAGTGAGGAAGGCATGAAAGTGCCCATTAATGCACACTCTTCTGAATGCACATGGGCAACGCTACTCCAAAACAGTGAACTTTGCTCTGTGGCCTTGAATACTCCTGTTTTCTAACACTTCATAAACAAATCATTGTAGGTATAACTCATACAGCTTTATGGAAATTCCACAGTTCCATATTTTGAAAAAGGATGTTCAGAGAAAGCTGTGCTGTGTTCTAAGAACGTTATAAATAATTTCAAAAGAACATTAATAACAATAAATCCAGTCAGCTTTAATGCAGTGAAATACAATGTACATCTAAAGCATAAACATGACACAACTTTCTTTGTATCCCCAAAATTGCCCAACTTTTTTTTTCCAGGGGTGGAGTGGACAAACCACAGATATGATGTGTTGCAACAATAGAAATGTGTTTGGGGAAGGGAGAATGGGCGGAGAGGAAAAACAGTCCAACTGTAGTCAGAGTTAATCCAGCAGAGCCCCTGCTGAGGTGATAAGGGGACCCCTTATCACTGTGTAGAGGGGCTCTAAGTACTGATCTCTATCTCTGTAATGCCCCCAGCACACACCCACTCTTGGAGAAGTTCAGATGGCCAGCCATGCTCTCCTCTCCATCAGCTGACATACAGCAATAACCAGTCATTTCCAGTAGCAATCTCCTTGTGCTAAAAACCATTTTAACCAATAAAGTCACTAAAGAGCACTAGACCACTTTTGAAGTGAGGGTTTACACACTGTTAACCACTTAAACACCTACTATTCTCATATACTATATTTCCTTCAAACTTTATGCAGAGACTAAATCATTATTAAATGTTACTCTGAGACAGTTAATGTCCCCAACATTTGTATGTTTTACCTGATTTCGGCATACCGCATCCAACTAATCAGACAGTTAAAAAGCCTTAATAAGTGTTAATAAAGTTTGAAGAGGGTTGGAATGTGTTTTATGACATGAGAAACAATCATAATTCAATTATCCAGTCATTGTGAAAACAGTGAAGTTTGTTGTTTGTGTCCCTAAGACATGAATCTCACGATAACACAAATGACCTAATGCGTTTAAAGCATTTGTTTCCTTTTTGTTTTCCTGGATTGTTTTTTATATTCCTGACAATATACAGAGCTTTGCCTCTGTGTACAATACGAATTCCAAAACCAGGACACGTCCATTCTCAAAGTAAAGGAGCACATAAGGAAACAATGAAAGTACTGAACGTATCAGGGAAACATTATCAGAGTAATGCGATTTCTAATTTCAATATCACTTGGTTTTCAGAAATGTCTTTATATTTTATATAAGTTCCAACAGAGGCTAGAAAAGTTTATTTCTAGCCTCTGTTGGAACAACAACCTCAATAAGCTATAATAAAGAAAGGCCATGGAAATGCATCTACCTCTGTCTGGATTTTCATTATCTGCCATCCATACTACTCCCATTGTGTTAAGCAAAATGAAATACAGCAAACTAGTTGCACAAAGAAGAAAAAGCACATCTCTGGCTCAGCTTTATGGTCTCAGTGTTCCTTATGAAAGGTGCAGGCTTGTTCTTTCCTGGCATTCGCTGCGGAGACTTTTTAAATTTGTTGTTGTTTCCCAGACGTTTTAAAATGCACGCTGCTCACGCCTTCACTGCTTTAATGGTAGAATGAGTAAGATGCATTTTACGAAAGCTGGCCGAATGCACCAAACCCACATAAAAATCTGCTTGTGAAACTGAGACATATATCCACCACACACTCATCCATAAACACACCACCAGTGTCAGGAATATGATATATAGGGACACAGAGGGTATGACTGGAACCAATAGAGATGCCCTTAGACTAACGGGTCCTGTGTCATACTACTGTGAGTAAGAGTGAAGCTGTGAGTGGAAACCTTTAGACACAGAAATGCACTCATAGACTTTTCCAGATGGTATTATCTACGGTGCTTATACTTACGGTTGGAGGGGAGTTTTTAAAGGGTTTTACCCTTCAAGTCCATGAGTGTAGGCTTACAAACCTGGAACGTAGAAGAGGTGTTTCTATGCTGTGGAATGGTTTGTGCACATCATGGTGAGGAACCCCAGAATCTGTGGTTAAATGATCCAGAAATGGTTTAAACATTTGAACATGGCAGCAAGGGGTTGGTTATGAAGCGTAGCTATCGTTATATGCAGAAAAAAATAAGAGACCACTGCAAAAATGTTCAGTTTCTCAGGTTTAATCTTTTATAAGTATTGAACTGAAAAGCTCTGCCTTAGTTTTTAAGAACTGCTGGCAATATTTCCAAATCAAAATATTGTTCTTTAAAGCATAATTTTAAAGGACATGACAACACATCAAAATAAGAGAAAAGATACAGTGTTTCCAGAACTTGAATCATTCAAAGAAAGTAAATCTCTTGTTCACTCTTCAGCAAAATGGCAAGTAATTACCTTTGACTCACTTCTAGTAGTGTTTTACCATCTGGTCACACTGCAGGAGGAGAGTGTTGATTACAGCAGTGCTTTTTTATACTTTCCCTCATTAAAGTAGATTCGATTCAGGTGATCACTAATCAGTACCCCATAAAGCAGAATGAGATGTGTTTGTACAGGAATTTAACAGACACTGGAAGGGAATGGTTGTCATACTCATAGAGATGCTGATTTAAAAATAAATTGCAGTGGTCTCCTATATGGTATAAAGTCTTTTTAGTTTTGTGATTATTAGGCCTTATGTAGCACAGTTTTATGCTACATAAGCACCTTTTTTGACACAAAGAGCTTCAAAGTATCCAAAGCAACGTGGTGTGTCAAAATGAAATCTTTCTGTATAAGGTAACCTTCTGTGATGACTGGCGGAGAGAAGACTCAGCTGCGGAAAAAAGTTTACTTGCTTCAATCATTATCAAGTACATTCAGTTCAGAATCAGGATCAGGCAGATAGGTATAACAAAAACAATCCAGAGTTGAAATCTTTAAACCTTTCGAAGTCACAGGCAAGGCCGGCAGGAGTTGCAAATCAAACAAAGTCGAATATAAAAAAACAGACAAAGGAAAACGTAACAGACAACTAAGGACACCAAAGAAGGTAATAGTTTACAGTCCTCTTACAAAATCGGTCCTTAAATAGAGACAGGACATATTCAGGATCACTAGCTCCCCTGGCAGTGAGGAGGGTGAACAGAATTCATACATCTGAACACATCGACCAGGACTATAGCTTATGAGAATGAAAACTGTGCTGGTAGATGTTCTTGTCCAAAGTATTGTAGAGTCTTTCACTAAACGTAACACAAGTGGCCTAGTGTGTCACACTCATGATTTTTTCTGTCATTAATGTACTGAAGGTATCTTTTTAAACAAGCTTTCATCTACGCAAATTTTGATTTTCAATATCATTCAGAATGTACATATGACAATTTATTTTCGCGGAATAAATAGAACATTTCTCATTCATTAATCCCAGGTGTTACAGTTTGGGGAAAAATCTTTGCGTTGTGCTGCTGAGGCAACCCTAAAACAGCAGCTACTAAGAGCGCAATAAATGCACACTCACAGCCCTGTCAGTTCTGCTGGCTTTCCATGAGCAATATCTTTGGTTTTCAGAAATGTTTGTGCTCGCTGCAGTCACACCAGGGCACAGTATTATGACTATGCAAAAATGCAGTTTCTGGAAAACGGGGGAAACCCAGCCTCCTTCCAAACGTTCACACAGCCCTGTTTTTCCAGCACTGCTGACCCCTACCAAGGCACTATTAGTGTTGAGACATGATCCGATGACTAAACAGGCAGACTGAAGATAAGCTAGGGTCACTGGCAGTTGTGTGTTTAGGATTACAAACTGATTTGGGTAATTTCATTTTTACTATATCCAGTCAGCTGAGAAGCACTTTGTTAGTGTGTGAAAGATGTTGGCTGTGGATGTTGGTGGTCAAAAAATTCTCACATAAAGCTGGTTGTTTCCAAGCCCTTAAAGGCAAGCCAGTGGTTTGGAAAAATCTAGCAACATTTTGCGCCACACCTCATTTGCAGCGTGCTATTAATGGCTATTTGTATGTGATGTAAGTTGTAAGCTGTTAAAACTCACATATCTTAAGCACGAAGCTCAGAAAACACATTCATCAACAAATTTTGCGATTAAAAGAATGGTTCCGTGAAAAATAAAAATCGGTCACTTGCCCTGATAAACCAAAACATGTTTGGAGTCCAGATTTAAGATGTAAGGCTAATGTTACAAAGAAATCCCAGAAGCCCATAGTCCAAATTATTTCTACAAGTACATCCTCTAAATTTCTCTCAACCTGCTCAAATCACATCCAGGTCTTTTTTTTAAGGTGACACGGATTTGTCAGTGCAGTTTGGGACACTGTATGACTTACTGTGAGCGATAAAACTGAAAAGAATTTTCAATGAGTCATTTCTTTTGTATCATTACTGTTCTTATACTTGCCCCAGTGGCAAATAATTAATTTGTTGTCTTATTTGCAGTTGGTACATTGTATGTCTTTAAGCGCTTGATTGTTACATGTCTGGTTTGTTCTTTGGTCTTTGTATAAATATGTTTGATTTACAGTACACATATGTTTGCATGTAAGTGAGTGAAAGATCGACCCCTTTTACAACGGCCACCTACCTCCCTGCATGATAAACCCTATATAAACTGTCTTTCTCTTTAATGTGGAATGCTACTTTACCGCATCTCTGCTGAGACAAGCACATTATAGTTTACCACCCTGAAGTGTGCATGCATTCTTTAAAGTGTTTTTAAATATATTTCACTACTGACTTAAGAGGAGGACATCTCTCGGTTACCACCCAGAACGGTGTGTTATTGTGACACGGTCATCATGTCGTGCAAAGTGATATAGACTAACATCTGGGTCATCGGGCAGCTTTTAAATGATTCTGCAAAATGACACACACACACACACACACAGCTGTGGAGGACATTTTCACTTCCCTTGACAGTAAGTTAATGGGAAATATTATCAGGAAAACAGAGTTGTTATAGTTACAGATGACATACTTGCTGCAAGTTTCATTTTGAGCATTTAAAACACCTCAACAAATTATTACAGGGCCCTGAATGCCCACTGACATCTGTGTCTACATGTTTCTGCTATATCATAAGGTCCCCTGAGGAGCTGGTCATTCAAGAAACAGATTTCTGCAGATTTCTTTGACAAAACTGACTATTTTCTTAGGGAATCTATTTACTGTGGTCAGTTTAAATGTAATATTTAAAGTAAAACCATGAAATGTCAGAACCCACCGATCTCTTATCTTCATAAATCAGTACAAAGTGTATCAAGGATAAACTCAGTCATGAGGTTTAAAAAACATTTCTGCACATCTTCCCAAACACAGGATCTCACCCCTGGTCCTTGGTCTGCACTGAAGACAGAAAACACATGCTGTGGTACAGCAGACTTACATAACGGTGTGTGTGTGCTTGTGAATAACAGTGGTGGTCTGGACTGACTAAACTAGTTCATGTGTGTGGTGGCATTTGTTCCAAGAGTTTATATCATTTCTAAAATGGATTGGAGCATCAAGAACGATGGCCTTTAGAAAATGATAGATTCCACAAACATCAAGATAAACATTTGATCATGTGTTTATTGTGTGCAGTGTTCTTCAAAACGATGCTTTCCGTTCTTTTTCTCTTTCAAGTTATCCACTTTTATCCCATTTCTGCTCTTTGCCTTGTCTTTTTTCCTTGCTGTACTTGGTACATCAAAACCTCAAAAATCCATTTGAAAATGCAAGTTCACCTTTCCATTTTGTTAAGTTTTCATGATTTTCATCAACAAGTTGCCTATAAAGTTTCCCTTTTAGATATGCAGTTTCGTTATGACAGTGACAATATGCAGCGCATTGAGCTCTCATCTCTGTAATGACCTGTGCTCAGATCAGCTGGGGAGAGTGTGCTTGTTGTATCACTAATCACTGGTCTGTTATAAACACTGGAGAGAGAGTTGCATGGCGGTGCTATTCATTGTGGTGGTGTTGGGGGGAATAAGCAGTGCAGCAGCTACATTCTGACATGCAAATCTGCTCTAAGGCTGATGATAATGTCAGGGTGGCCTGTCTGAGTTCCTCTCCCTGAGGCGTGATGGATGCTTTTTAGTGCATCCACGTTTACCACACTGACTTCAAGAGCCAGTGTACAACCCCACTCAGATAAGCTTGCTTCAATTACAACTCACTGGGGTTCCAAAGCGCTGAGAAAGCTCCGCAGGGAATCTGCTATATCAAAGGCGCAGGGGGACTTCCTGCCCCACTTCACTTGCTGGAGCATTTCCTGCCCTGTATAAACAAACCCAGCCGATTTACAGTGTAATCTCGGCCTGATCACAACTGGCAAAGAAACTTAAATTTGAGCTCGATAAAGGACCCGGTTAAATCAGAGTAATACGCTGTTCTTAGCTTGTGGTCTGTCTTGTGTCCTTAAAAAGGAGGCTAACCACTGTTTATGTTCTTATGTTTTTGTAGTTGAGGGGAAATTTTGCCTTAGGCTGTATTTATTTGCTTTATGCTTTTCCCATGCAGAGGGAAGATAATCCAATGGCGGTTAAAACAATAGAGAACTGTAGCTTTGGCCTAACACGGGCTAATGATCTAGTCTGTTCTGTATAAAGGATCCTTCAAACTTTATCAGCCTTTCCATGCATCAGTTGTAAAGCTGGTCTCTGGACAATGAGCAGAGTTGGCATAGATTAAAATCAGACACTCTTACTGAATTCATTTATGCTTGAACATTCAGCTGGCTCAAACCCAACTGAGCATGCTCTCACTAGCCAGTGGAGTTCCCCTAGTGTATCTGTCATAACAGAACACACATAAAATAAGGCACAGGGCATTTAAACAGCAATAAAGAAGCAAGAGGGATGGACAGAGAGATACAGAGCTAACTCTATAGATAAGCCATGAAGTGTTCCGTCAAGTGGAGGAAGTTCTCAGGGGAGCAGCTGAAGGAAATATTCGCTCACCACCCCCATATCCTGCACAGAGAGCAAAATGAGCATAATGAATATAATTACACAGACCTAAAATCCATACCACTCAAAGAGGACACAAAACCACATATTAGCACAATGCTAAAAAGTGACTTTCAAAGGGTATTATTCACACTCTCCACTTTTCTGCTTTCATTTCGAAGCCCTAACACCTTTTCACCTCAGAGAGCCCCACCCCCACACCCCCACCACATTACACAGTCACCATGGCCACTGAGTCCTCTGGCCTTGGCCGAGCTGACAGAGCCAGTCTGTTCCCAGTCCTCGGTGGGATGCTGTGCTGAGAGCAAAGGGTCGACACACTTATGTGACAAATTAGCGTCTGGATGCTCCCTCTAACCCAACCTGTTAGCGCTCCAGCATTAGGACTCCCACATGGAATCTCCCCCGGTCAATGGAGACTTTGTTACAACCATGGATGGCATATATTAAGCGTATATTAATGTGACACTGAATAGAAGCTCACCATGGGGCCCCAGGGAGCTTTCGAGGATAACTTATGTGTTCTGTCTGCAGTGGACTGCAGATCAGGAAGCGCGTGGCTCCGCCTGTATAGAATGGCCAATCCATTCACCAACATAACCTCTTTTACTTTATAAATAGTGCACTCTTTAGTTCTTACACATTAGAGTGATGAAAGAAAAAATGGC
Organism: Alestes dentex; assembly: GCA_037576975.1. Classification (NCBI taxonomy): domain Eukaryota; kingdom Metazoa; phylum Chordata; class Actinopteri; order Characiformes; family Alestidae; genus Alestes; species Alestes dentex. The sequence goes on from JBBIGA010000002.1 coordinate 18,819,294, forward strand.
CTGCAGTGGATATATATATCTGAATGGTGGAGAACCTCTCACATTTTCACAGCCCATTTGTGTGAGAGATTACTTCTTGATGAAATATTGTAAATCTCCAATTAAGTCCAGCTGTGCAGCAAGTTGTTAACTTTAACACTGGTAAATGTAACACAAGTAAACTCATAGTGTGGATACAGCATTATAGACGTTATACGGTGAAGAAAGTTTGGAAATTGAGTTACATAACACACAAAAAAATGGAAGGCTGATATAGCCCTTTGAAACTTGATACAGAAAAAAAACCAAGGATACAGAGGCAGGAAAACCACCAGACAACAACAGCAGCCTCTGTGACTTTTCCACATTTTCAAACTCCACTGACCGGCATAAAAACATGCGAATCATACAGAATAATACCACTCCCCCAAAACCCCCCACAGACACAAACATCTTCTTACTAAGAAAGATCCATGTCTAAGTAAGGGACTGACCATGGGAACTAGTAAGGGGGTGGGGTTCAGAGAAACTGGGCAGTGTGAAAACTGGGCAATAGCCCAGTATGTATGAATCAGTCTTAACTAAGCATGGTGGAAAATTTAAGCTGTAGGTGATGTCCATCTGCATCACCCCCTCATTCTTCCTGCTGCTTCCTTCTGCACTTGGAAGAGCTCTTCATGGAAACTGCTGGCCTCTCTTTCTGGGAGAAGACTTTAGGTTACCCTCTGTTCATCTACTTCAAATCAGTACTTGCAACTTCTTAGAATGAACAGTTTGAACTAACTGTACATAAAATAAGTGAAATATGAGAAGGCATGAAATCCCCCAGTCTCCCATGATTTAACTTCCACATGAGCTGTTTCACCCTAAAAGGAAACATTCAATAATCAAGCATTTTCAAAGCTGCTTAAAGCACAACATACCACACAGCTAATGCCTTATTTGTCAGTAATCCAGACAATGTTTGAATCTGATGTGTTTCCTTGCAGACAGAGGAGACGTTAGAGGCAGACGGAGGAGTTGCTGAGAGCTGGCTGGAAATGGGCAAAACTGTGTAGGGCTGGGGCACAGCAGAACAATGACCTTAACCAGACCTACAGATTACACCAACCCCCACTGGGTCCAGAGGGTGTGGTGATTAAACACGTTCCAAGCACACGTACACACGCAGATATTAAAAAAACCATCACAGCTAGACAAATAGCAAAACTGACCACACAGGAATTGGCCCTCAAAGAGACTGTACTGAAAGGTTTGACTTGATGAAAGATGTTTTTTAGACAGACAAAAAAACAGAGACAAAAACTGACTAAAAAAACTAACAAACAAGCAAACAAACCAGGGACACTTCCCTGCATCCCACCACTCCCTTTTGTAGAGTCACAACATGAGCAGTCTGAACAGTCAAGCCACTGAAAGAAAAGCAGGGACTTATGAAAAGTAAAGCCAAGGCTGGAAAGGGAAGAGGATTCTTCAGTTTTTCTCCCAACACTGTACTTTGTAAGCGATCTTTGCTTAGTGCTACTGAATGATAGTGAGCTTCCTGTTGCACTACAAAACTAAACTACTGTATGTTGCTGTTGTCCGTTGACCCCTAACTAGTTGGAAATGCTGAATTTCCTACCATAGTAACCTTATGCTGACTACACAAATAACTACACCTGATGCATCATAACAGCATGACCTTTTACACATATACAAAAATGTGTAGAGGTGCACTATTAAAGGCAGTCTAATACTCGTAGTGGTAAGTAATGTCCAACACACACACACACACACACACACACACAGAAACACAAAACGATGTGCTTGTGAAACACATGGGAGTACCCACTCATGAACACATTCTCACTGTCACAGTGTTTTTAGGGCTCAGTTTCCACTCACTTACCTCCCAGTGTGTGTGCGGACATTCCATACTTCATCTCTCACCGTTATAGTCTCACACAGGGAGAAGAGAATGTGTGTTTTAGAGCGAGAAGACAAGGCTGATGTCATGCAAATAAATATTTTTAAAATGCATTAGTGTAGTCTACATTCCGAGAAAGAAAAGCAGAGGCCGGGTTCCTCCATAAATAATGAAATATAACCGTGCAGGCCTGATTGCTGGCACAAGAGGAGAGTGAACAAACCTCACTAATGGATTACACACTGGCATGCATGATGAATGAAGCAAGCAAGGCCTGCATCTGAACCTCTATACAAGGGCAGAGAAAAGATGAGAGGAGTTGAGGGAGGCAGTGTATTAAGTAAAGCAGAAATAGAGAGAGGGAGAGAAAAGTAGAAGAATTATGAAGAGTAATTTCTTCAAAATGTACATCATGTTATGACCTGACCATAACAGCTGTACGTGTGTGTGTGTGTGTGTGTGTGTGTGTGTGTGTAAGAGGAAGAATTCACAGGGCATGGATTACTTTCTTTAGTCATGGACATTCTGCAGACTCAGTGAAAAAAACTAGACAGAAAAGCACTGAAAGACGTCAAAAGGCAGGTATTTGGCAATCTGTGCTGCCTTCCCTGTGAGCAAATCTCTGTGTGTGTCTGAGTCAGTTAAATTAGGATTGCTTCCCTTTCACAACGAAGATAAATTAATCTGATTGGTGACATTCACCATAAAAAGGAAAGTGGCTGGATTGATATTAAACACTATGCTATATCCTATGTTGTTATTTTACTCTGCAAAATCTCTTGGATGAATGAATTGCTGCCGGGTTCCCACTAGCTTCAGTTTTCTAACAACACCAACCAAGAAATCAAGTATATCCAACTATACCAACCTACCAGAAACATTTCTAACAACCAATATTATGTTTCATCAATGACATCAATTCTAGTATCTGGTCTTTTGCTATGTTATTTCTTAAAGGAGAAGTTCGGTGTGAAATGGACCTGGGATGTATTGAAACATGATAACGAGTATGAACTTTTGTCGAGTAGCCCACCTTCATTCGCCCCCCGCATTCCAAAACACA
>JBBIGA010000002.1:18826106-18839608 GCA_037576975.1 Alestes dentex
GCAACAGGAGTTGACAAATCTTGCAAGGATGGCAGAATATGAGGACACCAAGTTGCCCTATCCTACCTGTTCGTTCATGCTTGTTAATTTCAAGATGGCAGTGACCGGAAAATTCCCTGAAAGTACTGTCTGTATTAACTACCTGTGCACTTTCAAAGTTCTCAATGTCTCGTTTTAAATGTCAGGGCCCTCAGAATGTTAGAAATGAAGTGTAGAGCTACTTTGAGCCTTGTTAATGGTGTAAAAATAGCGAATTATCTGCACTGGCTACATGATGCCCCATGCCCTACCATTATCAGCCTATTAGAACCTTGTGGTTAGCATCGGCTAAAAGCGCTGTGTTTCGGAATGCGGGGGGCGAATGAGGGTGGGCTACTCAACAAAAGTTCATACTCGCTATCATGTTTCAATACACCCCAGGTCCATTTCACACCGAACTTCTCCTTTAACGGCAGAGGTACATCTTGGGCAACAATTAATTCACAAACATTGAATTGTACATTCAATAAAAGCAGTACATTATACTGGTTGGAATATTATAGAAACATCAAAATGGAACAAGTAAAAACAACAAAGCGACACCCAAATATATCAAGAGGACAATCTAGCACAGCCATTAATGCAAATTCCAGTAACGAGATTTAGAAACAAAATTATACAGGAAACATTTAATATATTAAAATCTTTAGACCAAGTTTTAAATGGTTCTCTGTATGGATATATTGAGCAGCTGAGATTTGTTGGCATTAATGCCACTGGCAACAGGAAGACTACTGTCTTTAGATAAATGCATGTTTGTGACCTAAGGATGACATCCGCAGCCTTTGGACAGGCCTCAGGGGTCACTGGCAATATGAATCTAGCAATTCGTCCACAGAGTGAAAGCCAAGTTCCTTTTACTCTCTGTGTCCTTCCTCTATTCCTCTTCCCCTCTGACGAGCACTCCTGCCTGAGTAACATGGGTGTGTTTCTCCAATTCCATCATACCCTCACATGCACAGCTGGGTGACACGGAATTCTAGCCTTTCAGCATATTTGTCTGCTTTCATTTATATTTATAGATCAAACTTAGCAGAGCTGTGGCTTGTGGCGAGCTTTAAAACATAGAGCAGAGCATCTGTAGGCCAGGCCAGGCTCACGCTGCTTCACTCTGACTGGCATACGTACTGCATGTGCTTCCATTAATACCACAGACTATCAACAAAGACCTGCGTCCATGGAGACATGAATGGACAGGCATGTAATGTGGACGCCTCTGAGGTCATAGTAACCAAAGAATAATTCTGGCTACCCGGTGGTCAGTTTGCCTGTTAATGTGTATAGCTGAAGGAAGTTTTAGGTAATGGATAAAGTGACAGTGAAGATGAGGAGCACTGTCTAAAAATGGACAATCGTCATCCGCAGTCTGAACTGAAACAGGGTAGACAAAATGTCGAAACGTTCCAGTAAGCTACATCAACTCAGGAATGCTGTCTCTTTTTTGTCCTGGGGGCACGAAGAGGTCTTTGATTAAACCGCATGTTTTGAGGCAGGTGGTGATAGAGTATGAGTCATTGTCTGGTAGGCAAGAAGAACTCACACAAGCTTCTGAGATAACAATCTTTATGGTCTACATCAGCTGGATCTCTTCAACAGGTAACGGCTATGACCAATGCTGTTTGGTCTCTGCTTCTGTCTGCTTCATTATATGCAGACACACACACACACACACACAAAGACATGTTAGGACCAAGAACAAAGTTTTGTACATGAAGCAGCCTTCATCAAGTCACTTTACAAAATCCTCTTTAGCTTTCCATACCATACCACCCAAAAACTCACTGGTAAAAGTAAGCCTGATGTCACTGCAAAACTAGCAGCCTAAGCAGTTTTCACTATAAGCCAGATAGTGTAACCATCATTTGCACCATCTCATGGTTGAACTCTTAATGTAAACGAGAAGGTGGCACTCATGGACAGGAGTAGACAGCTTTAGGGTGTTACTCTAAAGGCAAATGGGAACTTCTTTTCCGAGTGCTGTAATTATTATCTGAGAGGTTGCAGGGAGCAGACGCTTTAATGTGAATGAATAAATCATGATATAAAAAGGGAGATTCCTTCTCAATTACAGCCTCATCTTCACCACACAAGGCTGATCCTTAACCATAACCTACACCAGCCAGCTTGGGTAGGGCGTTTACCCTCACATTAGAAGTGTGTTTTTGTGTGTGTGTGTGTGTGTGCATGCTCATAGCCTTATATAAATATGGCTTTCAAAGGGTGATATTTAATGCCTGAAAAGCAAGCAAAATTGTAATTTCACATGTGTGTTTGTCCAAATAATAGCTGCAACTCGCAGTTCCTCTTCCATATGCACACTATTTGCGTCAGTCTTCAGCTCTAGATGTTCTAGTTTGCCTCAACACCGCCATCTTACTCATCTCTTCTGGCCCTCATGCAAATTAGACTAAAACTGGAATGGCAGCAGGAACACTAGTTAAGAAGAGAAAAAAAGTTCAGAGGAGTAATGCCATGTTCTCTACATAATTTAATCTGGTGTTTGTGGTTGTGGCAGCTGTTCAGCAGTATAAAGCAAGAGTAACCTAAATACATGGCTTTCATTATGAGCTCTTAAATGCAACATACATGTGGCTTTTAAGAGAAAGAGAGAAACTTTTCCAGTCTAAATCATTGGTCTTCTCCAGACTTGCAGACACACACAATTAATGTGAGCCTGACCAAGAAAGTCACTTGGGCTGTGGGGCTGCCTAATTCTGACATACATCTAAGCAAGTGGTCACCAACCATCCTCCTGAAATTCACCTTCCTGCCATGTTTAGCTCCAGCTTGCATCTAAAATGCTTTCCACTTCCCCTTACTTAATGTTCCAGCTAATCAAGGACTTATGAAGACGTTCATTAGCCAGAGTAGGTGGCTATAACTAGACATCTCAGGCAGGTAGATCTTCAGGACCAGGGTTGTTTGTGACCATAGATCTAGGCCAAAAGGGGGGCAATGTAGACTTGCTAGGTCTATTTTCGTTGCTCACGGAGTCACCCAAAAGAAAACACAAGTGATGATGAACATAATGGCAGACATTAAAAAAAAATGTAACAAATAAACATGAATACTTTAGACAAACAAAGAAAGAATGTATTTCAAAGTCAGCAAAACATACATCCTGAGAGAAAGAATTTAGGTGTTACTATTAACAATGTAAGTGGCTTTACATTGCATTATTTAGATGCTTGCAGATGTGTGGCCTCGCAGAACTGACGTGATGATTTTTGGTCCTTTAATGAGTGTTACAGAAAGCAGGTCCAAACTCCAAGAGAAAGATAAACTGATAATTTACAGCAGTAAGATGTTCATCAGTCAAGTGTTTCATGTAAACAGTGACGGCATTGTGCGTGTTGTCCATAGACAAAGTGCTCATGAATCAAACAGTGTAATACAGGGCTCAGGATGTGTAAAGCAGTATAATTTCTAGCCAAATGAACTCGGCATGCTCAGCAAAAAGCATTCGACATAGTATCAAAAAGGTTCTATGACTTGTAACAACAGTGGAACACTTATGGCTGAACATTTTTAAAAAGGTTCTTTGAAGAGCCATGTACAGCCCGTTCACAATCGCAGTAAAGAACCGTTTTACCATGCATAGGGCCATTTCAACTTTTAGATGTTCTCTGGCTTGTCATGGCTGAATAGATTACTACTACCTTTTCTAAAAACCTTTGAACCACTTCTGCAAAGGTGCCTATGTTAACAAGCAGGTGCAGCAGATAAACATGTTGACCAGTTTAAAAACAGAATCATAATCATGGTCTTGGAATCAGATCTTGCTTTGGGCAAGGCTGGATAACCTGAGCCATTTCAAAAGAGTTATTCAGTCTTTAGGGCTTTGTTCTGTTCTTCTACCCCAAAAAGCCTCTCTGGTTACAGGCATGACAAGGCAAGATATTACAAGAGTTCATTAAGGGCAGATGACAGAGCAAAACAATCAAGTAACAGGGAGCAGCATTCAGACATGATATGGTGTGTTTTCTCTGACCTTTACTGGCCTATCACCCCTTGTACTGACATGTAATATACATTTCTGGTTGCTATCTGGCAGGCTTCAGGTCAGGAGCTGACCTCTGCTCAAATATTGCAAGCCAAGAAAATGACTTTCTTTCATTCTTTCTTTCTTCTTCCTCTGGACAATCTCAAGGCTGTGCTGGAGTTACTCATCTGTTTTGAGGAGCTACAGAGGACAGCAGAGTGAATTAGGATGGGAAAGAGAAAGAGATGTGGTGGCTTAAACTCTCTTTAATTAGCTGGTTCTAATTGAAAGACCCAACACTCGATTTGATTGACAATAGTACTCATAAGCATTAATATGACTTCACCAAAGATTTAAACAAAATGATTTGTTTGCCTTCATAATGACAAGCTAGGCAGGCCTGCTATTTAAGCACATGTAGCTAAATGAAGGGAGAGACACAGATGGAAAGGGATAGTAACAGAGAGAGATTGCTCCGTTCCATCCTTGTTGGGGCCTCATGAGGAGAACGCATGAAGAAAATGCAGTTTGCCTTCAAAAAAAAAAAAAAATACATTGTTCAATCATGCATTTACAGCAAAGCTCTCAACCAATTAAGTGCCAAACTCCACTCTCTACTGGCCCATTGCCTAAGACCCCATTCCCTTACTATGGAAACTAAGCAGGCCCCTGAAAAGGGGGGGCAGAGGTCATATATTATTTTCTTTTTCTCCCTCAAGGCCAAATGCAACACCGCAACCACCTTTTACCCATTTCTTTTCTCTTCTAAAACAATACTTCTGCTCAGACACTTGGACAATGTAGATTTTCCTAAACATGTATCTTTTCAATATTGTGCAATGCAAGGGGGTTTGTGATAGAATACACCCTTACTAGAACTTGTAAGTATCCTCTTTAAACATGTATTTATCTTTCACAAAATATATAGTGCAGTAATATTTACTGCCATAACACATGACACATGAACACAGCACACCCACATCATTAAAAGAGAATTAAATCCATTCATCCAGGCTCATCCCTACATTCAATTAAACAGCTTTTTGACAGCAATCTGTTTACACTTACACTAAATACCAAGGTTGTGAGCGAACTGAGTTATGGTATCTGAGCTCATGTAGCACTGGAATCTATTGGTGGTGCTGAGGGACCCTGACACTGACTTTCTTTATTCTCTTAATATGGGATGCCTCACCACTGCTGTAACTCTGGAGCCCTCCCTTTTGGATGTTGGTAGCACAGTAATATGTCATGTTGCATATCTAAAGTTAATCTGCTTTTTAAACATAATATAGGCACTTACATTCTTAAAACATCTGCATCATATAAATGTATGGACTTTGTAGCAAACCTGTAATGTGAATGGTGCACCATCAGTGGGATTCAAGATTAAGCCCTTCACCACCACAGGAGAAACAAAACCTCTACACTGAATCTCTGTGAATCTATGATCCAGTTGATGCCCGATAGTCAAATGTATACATAACATTAAACTCCACACAACCTCCAAAGCCTAATCTACTCCACATGACCTCCAGAACCTCTCTATGTGTCTGTGGTTCTGCACTGATAAAAAGAGACACATACATATTGCTGAGGGAGGGAAGTAGATAAGTTCTGGCTCCAGGTTTGTCTCACTCCATCGGGCAGCAGGACAGAGAGCAGGGAGATTCTCAGACTCTGCCAGACAGATTCAGTACTCCCTGCCAAGTGTCCCTATAATGAGAAAACCTCACCTCACCTCACGCTCGCCTCTTGGCCTTTAGCGTGTGTGCGTAGCCCCATATATAGAAAAGAGCAAGTCTGAGAAGTGATCGAAATGTTTAGGGTTTGAGAACTCAAGACTGCATTTTCAGGCACTGAGAATCGATAATGTTGCACTGAAAATAGCAGGCATATTACAATTAAAAGTTGACCTTATTAGTAAAGAGATGCTAACATACAGGAAACATCTTGTGGACCTTTTCATAATGGAATTACACTAAAAGTTTGGTTGTAGAACTGAGTGCCACAGCACTTTACAATTTTGCATTTTTCCCATTATAACTCACCCTATTAAACTAAGTTATCCAGAAAACACTTATTCGGAGTCTGATGGAGAGTATTAATGCCTGTAAAACTTTTTAGGCACCACAGAAATGCTAACTCTAAAGCCGCTGTATTGCGCAGGTTTTTGTTTTTCTTGATCTAACAACTTTAGCTTGTTACATACTTCAGATCAGGGAAAATAATGAAATGAACAAAGCATGAGGTCCTCAGCGATGGCATTCTGACATGCAGTACTATTATTGACCCCCTTAAGTGTGTCGTATGGAGTGGAAGGCATGTTAGAATGAGCAGACTGATGTGACAACCTCCTGTGGTAGCGTCAGTGTGACTGTCTCTGTTTGGATCCGTCTGAGAGCCTGGCCTCAGATCCACCACTGGCTCCCCTCTGCCACCCCACCTACTTCCTCACACGGCCTCTGGGAAAATATTTGCCCTTAAGTGGGGGATGCTGGGCAGTGCTGGGAATTATATTTTATAACTCCAGATGACCTGTACACTGATACACTGTTACTTAACCTTATTTAAGTGAAATGATCTTAGATTAGTGAAAATGGTACTTCAACATTTGGCCCTGGCACTGCATGCTGAGGAATGAGAGAGGTAGTTATTACAGTTTTGTTCTGATTGGTTCAGAAGGGTTTGCTTGTAGTGCTCTGAAAATAGGACCCAGGGAGCCATTTCACTTTAGAGCCCTCATTCCAGAATCGGGTCTGCAGTTCACATCAAGGCTATATAGTCATGAAAGAAACAGGAAGGGTTATCTTAAATTAATTGATTTAAGTGTAACAATATACACTATGAGTGCAATTTAATTTAATTAGCAGCACAGATTTGCACCATCCTTTCCAGCAATTTTTTTAAATAACTTGTGTCCAAACCCTCCCAGCACCTTTTAAAAAATGCAAATTCTTTCTTGTTTGTTGGACGTTTCATTCTTGTTGGTCTAGCTCAATGGGACAAAGAGCTGGAGACTGGGGAGGCCAAGACAGAATTTTGCTTTTCTTTGGACTGGATGTAATTTTGACACAATTGTGAGGGATACTTGGATTCATTATCCTGTTGAAAAATTCAATTTTGTCCAATGGTATGTAAACCAGTGGGACTTGTGTGATGTTGAAGAATTGAGTGATACTTTGTTTAGGTATATCTAATGCTTAAATTTCAATTAAATTGGTATAATGACAGAGATAGGACTGAAACTGTCAACTCTGTGGAATTATTCTTTGTGTATAGGACATGTAACAAAGGTTAAAAATGTATACACAAATTTTTGAAGGTTCTGTCGTTGCTTAATATTAGATACAAAATGCAAAATCATTGAAAAATATGCTCTTAATTAATTTAAATGAACTGTCTTTATGAATTCCAATGAAAGCAACTTACACTTTACTCTGTACTATGACTTGAGATTTGAGACATATTTGGTTTGCTGGCAAGGGCAGGTCCTAAAACTTCACAATAAAGAGAAGAAATGGATAGAATAAATTTAAAAAAAAAAAGCGAAGGTAACCATTATGAGAGACAGTGACTGTAGACAGAGTGAGGGATAAAGAAAGAGTGAAAAGGAGTGAGAGGTAATAATGGGAAATAGGGAGTCTGGGCCCAGTCTCCATCAGCAGCCAGCAGCCAGCCCCCTGACCCAGTTCAGTTGGACCATAATCATGTGCAGTAATCATAAAATACAATAGAACAGCAATAGACAAAGCCAGTTTTCCTCACTGTAGCAGAAAGGAGGTGAAAGAGGACAACTAGCATTTCACACAGAGACCAGAGATTACGTCAACTTCACATACTTGCTCATTCTCCTTCTGTCACGGATGTACGTTTCCAGCCTTTTCTGGAAAGATGTGACAGTAGAATCGCTCAACTCTCCCAAAACACACACACACATCCACACACACATCATAATGAGAACAAGGTGCAGGTTTTTCCTCTCCATAAGGCAACAGAGCTGAGTGCTTGCAAGCAACTATATCCCCACCCCCCTTTTTCTCCATCTCTTTCTTCCTCCTTCTGTACATCTGTTTCTAGCCCCTCAGAGCAGACCCCAGGCCTTAGAGACAATATGTAGGTCACTACACATAACTAAAATCATGACCACATGGACCACACCCTTCCCTCCTTCAAAGGGACTGAGTTACAAAACAGACTTTAATACATCATCATAAAGAGATATTCAACAACTTTTAAGACACTTGATGGCCCTTTTTTAGTACTAAAGTTAGATATACAGATACATGCAAGTGAGATTGAAGACAAATGGCTAATACTGACCCCTTGTGGTGAAATTACATATAAATTACATAAAAAGAAACTTTCTCTTAAGCATCCAACCCAGGACCTGGAGTACCTCTCCCTTGCATGGTTTAGTGCTCTAACAATATCTTTCAGTGGAGGAAGCACTTGATAATACTTTGATTATTAGTCCCAAGTGTGTATGGCTAGGGAAAACACAAAAATGTGTCACAAGAGTTGTGGTCAGCAGACAAACACTGGTGCTAACTGTTCAAGTGTTTCAAACATAAGAGGATAAACCAACACAAATTTAACTTAATGTGCAATGACTAAAGGTAACACATATTTAGATACTGTTTGATCATATTTTAATACCACAAATATATTGGCATAAAAAGATTTAAATCAAATTCTGTAAAGATTAATGCTTTGAGATGAGGGGTTACTGTTGTACTATTTACATAAAAATACACATTCACTGTATAAAATGTATTAGCTAAAAATATAATGACGTTTTTTGATTCTGATGTTAAGTACAATTTTTAAAAAATAGTTTTGTACTGGTACGCGTATTTCTGCAATGTTTGACTATAAAATATTTATATGAATGAACATACTCAGAAGTCACAGAAATCTGCACACCTCTGAACTAAATTATGTTCAAAGTGCACCCTTGATACTTCTGTATCTCCTGCAGCCAAAACATGTCATGACATCACATGATGACCTCTTGAGTTTCTTTCATATGCTCCCCCAGACATAGTTCAGTTCTGGGATATTTCTCCTTGGCCAGTCTGACAAAGTCCTCAGCACTGTCCAAAGAGACCAAGCGATCCTGGGAAATGCACAGACAAAAAACAGAAACATGTTATATCTGCAGGATTAAATTGCACTTTCTCTTGAGCAATCAGTCCCTGGTCACTCTACTTGACAGCAGTTCGTATTAGCTAAACATGAGTTACCATGACAAAGAGGTATCTGTCATTGGGTTCCACTCCATGGGGAAACAGGCTGGATTCCTCACACACTGTGTGCAGCAGCTCCCTGGCTCTCTCCACATTATCTCCATCCCTAAAAATACTCTGCATATTCACCGTCAGCAATGAGTCCACCTCCATCTGGTAACCTGGGATAATATACATACACCAATGAGGAGGGCACAAAACCCATACTGACGTAAAGTACTGTTGTAGCACTGAAATAGAGGAGTAGAGGTGAAGGCAGACCTAAATCAAAGTTACATTAAAACATCTGCATATATCACTTTAGGATCTGAAGTTCATTAGGATATGTTTTCTCTGATGAACTTGATTCCAATTTTTTTTCCATTCTCTACATACTTTTTATGCAATTATGTAATGTTCATATATAATTTGAATGTTCAAATCCACCATCATTTCTGTAAAGTAGAGGGGTATGAGCAAAAGTTTACCGTTCACTGCATACCTCTGCTTATAAATTACAAGATCAGGTCTGAATCAATGCAATTATGACACGTAGTCAAAGAAAGAGGGCAAGATTAATACGTTTAAAAAATATTGACCTCTGCCATGCTTAATGAAAGTTAATATAGGTCTGGCTAACTAGCTGATGAGTTGAATCAGATGTGTTTAATGAGGCAGAAAGTCTGCAGTGCACTGGCCTGCCAGCACTGGAGTATGGTATGTGACTTAGATATATGGTTCTTGCAAAAACCTTTACAGTGTGAAAAGGTGTAAACTTTAAAAAGAGGTTGAAAGTTTGAAAGATTCTATAGGCATTCAAAATCTTTTTTAATCGACACAGTGATTTGGAAGTGGTGGTGGAGTGTCAAGAATGCTGTGTGGAGCAGAGAGCACAGGCTGAGGACATGATAAAGGGATGATAAAGAGGAGAGCAGATACTCACCCAGCAGCAGCAGAATCTTCTTCCAACGTGCACAAACCTCTCGACGAGTATACCTCAGTGTGTGAATATCATAGTTCAATTTCTCCCACTCCTTACACACAGACACACACACAGAAAGAGAGAGAGATAGAGAGAGAGAGAGAGAGTGAGAGATAGAGAGAGAGAGAGATTGATCTGCAGGCATTGACCCTGTAGTGCAGGACTATTAGGTTAACGTGGATTGGATTTAAAAAGTGAATAAGTGAATGACGGAGCATGTGCTTTTCTGTTTGTGTACTAACAGGCATCATTACATCAGGGCAGGGAGCCTAAATATTTTAGTTTGTTGACTGAAGCTTACTATTACACAATGAATAATGAATTATTATTAATAATTATAATCTAGTTTTTAATTTTACAGAATATTATTCTGTGACTGCAATTTTCTGAAAAAGTTTCTGAAAAATGTATTAGTATCAGTAAGCGAATCCTGGGCTACTTCATAGCTTTCAAATATTTAGTAGGATAGTAGTTCTTGTACCTTGCCATACAATATTCTGTCTATTAATCTACTGCATCTCATTAAGTCTGTGGCACTTCCCCAGCAACACAAGAGGTAGCACATATGCCTCTGAGTTACAGCTGTGCAAATGGAGTAGGAATGAACATTAAAATACACGAAAACCTATATATTATCTCCATATTACCTCCACCCTTTATACTAACACAGTACAGATAATACTTTTAAAGTTTTAGCATTCCCTCACAAAAAACAATGTCCAATTGCAACATGACAACTACACTATTCAGCATTGCGCTTAAATGCATACTGTCTTCCAGAGCACAAGCCTAACAAACTTGAGGAATGAAAGATTCCCTTATCCAGGCTGATTTGAGCTGATTTAAGACAGCAGTGCTGATTGAATAATTGCATTAGTGAGAGTGGAGGAGCTGCTGGATAATGGTCAGGGCTGTTGTAGGTTAGCAAGGACTGTTGGACTGAAAGTTGTTAGGCTTGAGGTCTCTGTTTCAAAGTGCACACAAATTCATCTTGCTCTGTTTTGGCCAGAAATTTCTAAATACCACATACCACATCCAACATGAAAAGCATTAAGATGCAAAATATATCTGAGCCTTTCGCAACTCACCTCAGTGTCTTTAACAACCTGGTTCCTCATAATAATGAAAGCCTGCAGCTCCTGGTCTGTTTCTCCTTTGGTGATGGAGGTAGAGCTGCAAGAGAATCTCCATGGGTTCCTCTCTTGCTCCGAGCCAGAAACACACTCCAGTTGGACCACGCTCCCACTTGAGACACTGGCCTTACTGGCGGGCCGGCGACTGGCAGGAAAATCATGCAAGACATACAGTTCCTACATTAAAACAATGGAAGCATTATACAACTTTTACAATGTAATGTTTCCCTTGTCCCAACGTCTTTGGAACATAAAATATAAAAACATGTACATCTTTGATAAAACAATAACATTTTTCCTTTCAGTATTTGACATGTTGTCTCTACAAAATTTTCAATTAAATCCAACTTGTAGTGAATCATCACATTGTTTTTATTCACATTTTACACAATATCCCAACATTTTTGGGATTGCTTAACATATTCAGTAAAACATTTGTAAAAACGGATGCTTACCATAATATAGCATTCTTTTCTTCTCTTTCGTCAGTGTGGCAGCAAAAAGTATAACATGCACCCATTTGGTGCTCCAAGAAAGTTCCCAGAAGATTCAAAAGGTTATTTAAAGCATTATAAATATCTTAAACTTCTTAAAACTAGTAGTACTCGGAGTATCGACCAAATTCTTTTCCCTGAACCATACAAGTACAGGCATTTATTTCAGCCGATGTCTTCAGCAGCTCCCTCCTTAACTTGATTATGCGTGTCTCTTCCCATGTGACTGTTCTCTTTAAACACTCACCACGCCGACAGCAGCAGACCCACACATTCATAAAAATATTATGGACAGTTAAAATAAGGACCTATCTGTACTGCACTAATTTATACTGCTATGTTGAAATTACTTAATTATTGTTATTTGAATAAATACATATGCATGTTCTGTATTTGAAATTGATATTTTTTATTGAATTACTAGTTGTACAGTGAACCAAATTAGCTTTATGGACAATGCACAACAAAAAAGTGTTCTACCAGAATCTCTATTAAGGTCTCACAGAATGCTCTGTTTCATGAGTAAGTACAAAGTTATTATCTGAAATTATTATCTTAAATTATTAAATTATTAAGAATTTGTACATTGTTGTCTTTTTACTTAGAATTTATTAAGAATTTGATTGATGCCTAGAAAATACAGCAATGCTGGATGCATTACAGAAATTCACTGGGGGGAGCAGATCCGGAATGAGGAGACTCCATGTTCGACACTAAGACAGATTTGGGCATGTAAGGCCCTAGTATGGTCCCCAGAAGGCGCTGGCGACCTATGCCCCTCTCAGACTCCTCAGGGCCTCTGGATGGCGTCCGAGAGCCAATCTTGTTTCTCCTGCACAGAAACAGATTAAGGCATTTGATTGAGGTTCTGTCTTCTAAGTCTAAGGAATGTGTTGGTAAAGCTTAAAAACTGATGCATTTGTTTAGTGTTCTAACTGATTGTTAAGAACAAGGTGAGAGGTTGAGTAAAAGAAGCATGAACTGAATGTGAGGGAAGTGTGACCTGGCTGAACAGGGTGGCAGAGCGATGATGCGTGGTCGAGTTGTGAGGACAAACTCTCCCAGAAAAGCCTCCATCATCAGATTCTGCAGAGTATTGAGCAGAATATCTTCCACCAGATCACTGAACTCTGGACTTCTACAGAGGCAGAGAGAGAGAGAGAAATATACAAAAGCAAATATTATAAAGTAATCATAAGGTTTAAGGCCAAGCTCACCCTTATCAAAGGAGACTAATAAATTATAATAAATGCTTATCACTAAAGTTAGGTTATAATATGTGGATAAAGTTATAATATAAAGCCATAATATAGCTATAAAGTTATAATCAGGTTGTCACATGACAATTTCAAAGACAGTTAATAACCTGGAGTTACTGGTTGAGCTGTTGATACCATATGTGCATGAGTCACTTTAATGCACTTTGATGACACGTGCACACATGCAGGTATGGCTTTCGACTCACCAAAAAAACATAAACATTACATACAATGCAAAAGTATGAATTTCCATGACATTTCACTGGGGGGTGAAGCATATGTTAACATTAGGGATGCTCCCATCAATTGGCCGAAGATCGGTATCGGCCGATAATCACATTTTATGACTCGATCGGTACTCGTTAAACTTGGCCGATCTTAGGAA
>JBBIGA010000002.1:18845762-18857611 GCA_037576975.1 Alestes dentex
ACACACACACACACACACACACACACACACATATATATATATATATATATATATATATATATGTGTGTGTGTGTGTGAGTATATGTCTGTATATATGTGCGTATGTGTATATATATGTGTGCGCATGTATGCATATGTACCATACATATATTTATAAATAGTATAGACACAGTATATATACAAGTATATGCACAAATAATAATTATATACATTTATTAATATTTATCTTATATTCATATATGTATAAATGCATGTTGCGTACTCATATTGTACATTGTACATTATTGTATATTATATTGTTCAGTATATTGTTCATTGTGCCTTTACATATTGTTGTCATTTCATACTGCTGTACTTGAAAGACACCATCGGCTGGAATCAGAGTCCTTGTATGTGTTCGCTCACATACTTGGTCAATAAACGCGATTCTGATTCTGATAAAATATGGACTCCCTAGTAAAGTCACTATCATAAGCCTATTTGAACTATTAAGCCTATCTATTTGAACTACTGCTTAGACCAGAACTGTGAGCTATGCCACCTGTTTGTAGGTATTCAGCTTATCCTGCTGACCTCACTTTGCGTCCCAGCATGTGACATTAATTCACGCAAGTAATTTTGTCCAAAATACCCCACCAAATCCAACCCACAGCTTTAAATAATCTAAAAAATTTAAAAGCTTTAAATTTATCATTCAAGTTGCAAGGTTTTCACCATCATTGTCATCATCATCATACTTTATTTAAATTGTGGTTTGTATTACAGGAGAACCTCAATTGAAATTATGATTATAGGGCACAGTAACAAGATGACACCAATTAGTGACTTATAGGACGATACTAAATAATTAGTAAAAAAATAAAAATGTACGCACCTGGTTGTCATTTTGCTCTTTCAGCTTCCATGAGTATAGTATTTTATCAGTGTGGGAGACGTTGCTCAAAAACAAGATATGTGTGCTCCGAGAGCAAACTGGAATATCTCCGAATGATACTGTCTCCTCTGATAGGAAGACTACCTATAGACACAGAAGTGGAAAATTCTTATCTTTAGTCCTAAGAAGTATTGTAGAAAGGCAAAAGGGCAACAAAACAAGTCAGCACTTTTTTAAGCATAGGTGTTATAAAAGTACCAGCTACAATAGTAAAACTAAGCATGCAGCATAAAGCCGTCTCACATGAACTGCCATGCTGTAACTATTTGTAGATAGAGCTATATTTCATTTTGCTATTTTTGTTTTACCTGCCCAGGTAAGGGCACTTTTTGGGTGCAAGGCACAGTAGGATGTCCATCATTCAGTTGAAAAGGCACAGAGTCTCTCTTGTCAAAGCCACACCCCTCAAACATCAAAAGTGTACTGTCTCCTTCTAGCACGTATATAGGGATGTCCACCTGAAAATATACAGGTTCACCGTGACTTAAAGAAAGAGAACATTTTTATGCACTTTTTGCCTTTAATATTATTGTTGACAGTTTACGAACACAGTAATCAGACTACAATGGGGCAGCTGAAGGCCTAGTGATTAGGGAGTTGGCTCAAATCCCAGGACTGCTAGTGGTGCCACTGAGGTACCCCTGTGCAAGGAACCATCCCCACACACGGCTGCCCAGACGCTACGTTCCTGGCTGCCCACTGCTTCACTTGGTGAATGGGTTTGAGAACAATATTGTGCTGTTCCCACTGTGTGCTGTGGTGAGTTCAAGTATGAAAAATGGAGATTTTACACACACTTTTACACAATACCAAATTGAAAGGTACTGAACCGTACTTTTCATCATGTCCCTTCTTCTGGGACAAACAACAGCAAAGTATAATTTCCATTATACCACTGGAAAATACGTGAACTAAAACAGAGGGACTAACACTGTATATTTTGGCCTCTAGGGGAGAGAAGACCCACTCCAGCATGGCTGTGTGGCCAGGCTGCAATTCTCCAACTGGGTTCAGGCACTGCAAGACAGGGTGATTGAAGTTTTCTTCCAGCAGCTGCTCTAGAGGAGATGTGTCCACATGGTACTTTAAAGGGAGAGCTCCTCCATTATACAGCTCATACACCTACACACACACACACAAGCATAAACAGCTGGCATTAACTGCAAATGAAAGAAAATCACAAAATAACAGAAACAGTAATAATTCTGGATCTCTTCTTTTATTTTCTGTATATATTGTACATGCAGTACTATGTTGTACTTCTGCACCCTCAAATGCAGCATTCATTTCATTTTGTAAACCTGGGCTTTTTGCTGCATTCTGACATAAATAAGGCCTGAGAGGGGCAGGCCTGATAGTGGAAACAGCATGAAGGAGAAGGACCCAAACCTGTTTAGGTGGGTGAAAT
Source organism: Alestes dentex (assembly GCA_037576975.1). Lineage (NCBI taxonomy): Eukaryota > Metazoa > Chordata > Actinopteri > Characiformes > Alestidae > Alestes > Alestes dentex. Next base: position 18,848,105 of record JBBIGA010000002.1, read on the forward strand.
CCTCCAATAGCCACAGGGGCAAACACATGTCGAGTGGAGGGGAAGTGAATATATCGTCTATCTTTCTCTACTGTGACACCTATAAAATTCAGCTGGACAGAGGAAAAAAGTAATTGCAAATAATATGCATTATGGAACTTAACTTTGCACCAAGCAATTATTCTTGTCTTACCAAAATCTCTCTGCCATGAGAGACTTTCAGCAGGACAGGAAGTCGATATGTTCCAACAAAGGTATGCCTGAGAGAGAGAGAAGAATATTTAGTTTCAGTGTATCACTAATAAGACACTGGTGTCTAAATGGTGAAACAGTAACATGTTTGGTATGCCTGTCTAACCTATAAGTTAACTGCACGGCCCTCTGCTGGCCAGGCTGCAGATTGCCAGTGTGTGGCGAGATGGAGAACAGTCTGTTCTCCTGCACCTTCATTTGGTGAAGCTCAGTCTGGGTAAACTCTCCGCTCTCAGCCCAGTACTCTAACTCGATCTGCTGGTCCTCCGGGAACAGAAACGACCTAGCAAAGAACCCGGGGGGGGGGGTTTAAATGTTCTGGTCACGACAAAAATATTTTAACAAATTATTTAGTTTCCAAGATTACAGAAGGATCCCACTGTGTTGATAGAGCACTTCTGACAGATCAATAAGCATTAGATAGCAAAAAAAGGAGAATCTATACAGACAGCAGGGAGCGAGTGGTAGTACCCACCACTCTACAGGGATCCTTCCAACGTTCTCAAACATAACAAGGAAGTTGGAAGGGTCTGCACCCAGAGGAGCAGCACTAAAGTTAAAATCCAAAATGCTGGAGGTGAAGATAGGTGGACAACGACTCAGGCTGTAAAAAAACATTTAGAGAAACCGGGTTTACAAAAAAGGCACATTTTTACTTATTTCTATTATGCAATGCAATGAAAAGAAAATGACTTAAAAAAAAAAAGTAGGAGAACATCTGCAGTCTGGTTTCAGGTAAGATTACCTATGTCTGGTGGGTACCCTGTAGGTGAGTTCAGGAGGTCTGGGGTCACTTTGCAGATCCGTATTGAGGGAATCTAGAGAAAAGAGCCCCCAGAGTTGCAGCTTACTCAGTCTCTCAACACTACCACTACTACGGATATCTGTCACCTGGAGTGTGGGATACACTCCTTCTGCCTGGACCTGGCTCAGAGGGCAGGGCTCCCCCACCATCAAGCCTGAGAATCAGAGAGAAAGAAGGGGGCAAAGATAGAGAAGGGGGCAGTGACAGAAATGTTACAGGTACAATAGAATGAGTGGTTTGAGGCAGCCTTACATGAGATTAAATCACCATGCCTGGTGTCATACATCAGCAAAGGCCCACCACTGGTCTGTAGAGCACTGTAATTGGGCTGTCTAGAGTGATAGAGCATCATTGACTCATGAGCACAGCACTGAACAAAAGGCACCTGAAAAAGCTATAAGCATTTATTTGCCCAGAAAAATACAAATATTACAATAAATACAATTAAAATTTATAGGATTGTTTAACTATTTCCAAACCTCTTATTGAGGAAGCCCAGTATTATTTGTAGTCTTCTCACCAGCTAACAAGAGATAAACCACTTTTTTGAAAACACACTTAGCACAAAGATAAATAATGAACAAATTCCTCAGGTGTTTAAGACCTTTGCACAGTACTGTATGGGGATAAAAGTAAAGCAAAATCTTGTGCAGTACCAGAGGCATTAAGGCTCTGGTAAGAGATGATCCAGCAATATCGGGCTCTGCGAGTCGGTTTCACTGTGGCATGGATCAGCAGCTTGCAGCGAGCTGGAATAGCGCCCTTCATATTATCCATTTCCAGAGCTGCAAAAAAGAGAAGAGGCATCTTTAGGTACCATAGATAGCACGTCCAACATAACAGTTTGCTCATGGAAAACCATTAACAAAAATAAATACTCGTTCTTGTATTGACTGAGACTCCACCTATTTCGCTTTTTCAATTCCCATAACTGTATCATTTACAGCGGTCTCCTACCAACAGGATCTTTGAGTGTGTCCTCAGAGGAATGCGGGGCAGTGATACTTTGAAGCACAGTCAGAGAGAAGCTAACGGCACAGGAGCTGCTGTTCAGCAGAGGAAGTTCAAATGATTTACAGCTTCCAACCAATATCTCACCCAGTTCTAGAATTGAGCAATCCGCCTGGAATCACAACCACTGAAGATCAGACATTGACATACGTGCATTTACACACATATATGCACATCTGAGCTCACAACTTACATACTGATTGCACATATACACAAACACAAATACATGCACAACACCCAACAAGTGAATTTGCAGCAGTTACCTATAATTTATGACAATTCCTATTAAGTTATGGAAGTAACTACTGTCTATGTTAAAACGCAAAAATGTATGAAAACCTGGTATTAATGTAAACTCTGGTATTAATGTAGATTTTCCAAAGTGTGTATGCCCTAAAATCCTCTTCTTTTGTTTCATTGTTTTTGGCCCTGATTCTACCTTTCATCTAATACCACATTTGTATTTGTAAATGGATTATTGTGATTTTAGTTTGGGTTTTTTTTTTGTATATATGATTCAGTTCTTTGAAAACTGAAATTAAATTAACTCCTTTATGTTTTGCCATACCTTTGTTATTTGTTGACACTGAAACAAAAGGAAAAAATTGCAGACTCAAACAGGTCAAAACATAATGGAGTACAGCAAATTAACAGTAGTAACTCTGGATCTCTGTTGGTTGATATGCACCTGAATGGAACCTCTGGAGGCCAATCCAATAACCTTAAGGGACAGGCTGGACTTTTTGCCGTCTGGTATCTGGACAGGCCAGAAGGCAAGAGTAGCCTTCATATCATGCATTTTCTCTTCCAGTGGAGTGAAGGACCATGTCTGAACCTGCACACCAATAGAATCTCTAATCAATTACACTGAAAACGCATTATTGAACAAACAACCATTGGTATGAGACCATTACATGCCTAGGCACACACACATGGACAACAACTTACTCACCTGGGACTCGTTGGGCTGCAGTATGCCTGAGTCTGGTTGTACAGAGAGAGCTCTTTGGTCTGAACCACGTACCCTCCAGTGGAAGTGTATCGGTACTCTGCTAAAGTTCCTGATCCTTAAACTTCTCTTTGAGCTAGAGCCCACTTCAGTAGGCCTGAAGAACAGGGTCCCATCCCCTTCTGGAATAACATGTAGCCGCTCAGCCACTGTCACCACTCTCAACTTCTACAAACAGAGGAGAACTCAGAAAATATAGGAAAGCTGCAGGACCAAAAACTACATCACACAACATTATGAATCAACATGGGAAACGTGAGAAAGCTTAGGACAGAGCTTAGGAAGTGCAACACACAAAGAGTTGCACTTCTGAATATACCTGTGCATGTTTGGCGCTAGCGTTTAGCTGCAGTGTCAGTGGTAAACTGGCAGGGTGGTCTTCAGCTGGAGTGGATCTGAGAGTGAAAATCTGATGGCTGCCATGTGGAATAAATCCACTAGTAGGCAGCACACATACAGCGGGGCACTCCTCTGGGTCCAGTCTGAAAATAATGGGAAGGTCTCCTGTGTTCTGCAGGAGAACAGTCCGGTAGGAGACTTGACTCAAAGCTGGAAACATCTGGAGAACATAAACAGCAAGAAGAAATGAAACAAACCAGGTCAATAAGGAGAATGGGTCAGTGTGGAAGTTCCAAGGAGGTCTTGCTGTGTGCGTGTCACCCTGCTGGCCGCAAACTTGCCAGTTTAATACATATTTTTATTAACGTTAATTTTTTATTCACTTTCACTTCTCATTCTTCTCTTTGATTTTTGAAGAACAGTTCGTTTAAAGAAAGATGTACCTCAAAACCACGAAGTACTGTTTTAATATAGCCTGATTTATTTAATGAAGCAAATATACGGTATATAGTACAGTAGTATATAATATTGTAGAAAGTAGCAAAACCTGTTACTTTTGTGCAGGGAATGTGGAGCCAGAAGTAATTCTTTAGCTGCTCAAAAACAAAACAGAATATTTCAGCCCTGTTGTGCTTTCAGGCTGAAACATGTATAGCTGAAAAAAATACCTTGAACAGTTTCATGTCATTAATATGAATATATCTGAATGTTAAACACTTAATCAAATTAATATGGGTGTGTGATATATATACTTAGATAGAATGCTTATTCGGTTGACTCACGACTTGCGGGTGCTGCAGAGCAAAGTGGGGGACGAAGTGCTCGTTTCCAGGCTGGAAAGAATGAGCGCTTACATTAACTGTGAGGCACCAGGGAGGACATAAAGTGTGGTCTTCTGTTTGACGATGGTCTCGCAGAACCTGCCATCCACATGACATTCACAGACAATCCATTCACAAATAATAATTTTAAAATAGCACTTATGTACAAATGTTTGCAGACACTTGCTCATCTTTTTTTTAACATCCTTTATAAGGTAAGAATGTTTTTCCTGTCTCTTTTTTTCTGAAAGCAATTATACATGCACATTTGTACTAAACCCATGTATGGCTGATTTCTTAAATACTAGAGGGACTAAACCCAGCCCAGTATTTTACCTTGTAGAGAGCAAAACACTCAAGCTGTGCAGCATTGAAGACATTTTGCTTTTTGGGAGTGTACGTCACCCTGAAAGAGGTAGACTTTAATGGGCTTAAGTCACAGGTGAGCGGCGTTATGGAGAAAGGGGAGTCATTTGCAGGGGTCCACAGCAGACTGAGTTTGCCTTTAGTATGGTTGGTGATGGCGACTGATCGAAATGCTGGCCCGGCATAGAAAAGCAGTTCAGAGGGTTGCACTGTAACATGGGGCGGAGGGAAAAAATGGGGGTCTCCACTCTCACTGGAGTCCGCAGAGCTATAGTGGAAATACTCTTCCATTGCATTTCGTTGGGTGAGAGGAGATCTGGACAAAGCATTCTCAGACGGGTCCTAAAAAGCAGCAGGCCACATTTAAGTCATTATATATTTGGCTTTATATTTTGTTTTTTGGAAATGACCGCAAAATTAGACAGTTAAGTTAGACAGTTTACTTTTACAAAGATCCAAATGATCACACAAATGCATGTGCACATGCACACACACACACACACACCCACACATACCTCTTGAAGTGTTAATGCTCCACTTTCATCCAGCTGCAGTTTCTGTTCTGCCACCATTGCACTAAGTATATCAGGAGGATAGCAGGTGAGGCCACGGAGCAGGTTCAGTCTGTACACATGTAGGTGTCTGGGACGTAAAATGGCTGGCTTCAGCTGTTCTGAGTGACAGGTGCCAATCAAGTCCACAAAAAGGGGCTCCTTCAAAAAGTCACATAATCATTTATCAAAACAGTGATAATATGTAATTGTAATTGTAGTCTGTATTTTATGATGGTTCTAAAGTGTATAGGTTATATGTACAATTCCATAAAATAGAGAGAAAAGAATAAATATTTAAATAAAAGAGTATGTAAATAAACCCACACAAGGGGAAGAAAAACCAAAATTCTCTATATATTGGGAGAGCAAATAATAAATGGCACTAAAGTTAATTTAAAGTAAAATTTAAAACGTGAGATTTAACAGAGAAACAACAGACAATAAAAGAAAGGTCTAGGAACTGCAGGATTATATTTTAGTTTTTGCCAACTATATCACACTGACATACCCTATGAAGTATAAGGCAGGCTGGTCTCTTGTGATAGGCAATCGAATGATAAGGACGGAACCTTAGATGCAAAGTGAGACTGCTATTGGCTGGTAGAACGCCTCTTGGCTGGTCAAGAGTGAAGACACTATGGCTGTCAAGGTCCATGCCAAACTGGTAATGAGCAAGTACAGTGGACGAGTTTATGATGTGAATAATACGCGTGGCTTCTCCTCCTTCTTCCACACAGCCAAAATCCACCACAGAGGAACTTAAAGAAACCACTGGACCTGAAGGCAACATGGAAATCGACACACTCAGTTCTGTCATTAAACAATTAAACAAATACAGAGAACAGAAAGATTTAGACAGGGGAACAATTTAATGGGCAAGTGGACATGCAGTAGTAGTAGTATTTCACACAAACAGCTTATGCTGTTTCTAAGTTATTGGAGTGGCTCTCATTATGTAACTTACCTATGCATGAGCCAGTGACTTTGAGCAGACCACTACTGACAGCACCAGGACAGGTAAGACTGAAGTAGTCCACACTGGTGCTGTCCACTGTGAGTGGAGTGAAGTACACAGGCACTTTCAGTCCTGAGTGCGGTGCCACGTTGCCTTCACGTAAATCACACTGGAACACAGACTCCATCAGAGCAGCCTTCCGCATGCGAGTCAGTGAGAAGGAGGTGCTTACCTGACAGTGGGATAAGACCATAGTGGTAGATAGGAGCGTATATGGATTCATTATACATTGCCATCACAGTAACTCACTGAAGTGGGGTTGTAGATCTCAAATTGTTTTTCCACAGAGCTCCCAATCGCTACACTGCCAAACTCAAGATTTCCACAGCCTTCTTCCTGGCCAGGGGAGATGATCTGCAAGTGAGGGTGCTTGGCTGTAAAAAACAGAAGGAACAAGGCTCTTCATGACAAATGACCAAGGAGCAATCGCTTGTATACCCTGAAAAATACCTACTTTCTTGCCCACAATCTGTTAAAATGTCAGCCTGTTTGAATAAAGCAATTACCATACTGTGCTTGGTTCTCCAGAACTGGAGATGAACACTCTTAGGCTAAAAGAAGACTAAATAGTGGTCTTATGGACAACCAACTTTGCCAGTGATGAGTTTGTTGACAAATTGTACATAGGAACAGTTGGCCTATAGTTAGTAGCAATAAATCTGCAATAGTTAAATGCACCCCAAAATTGATATGTAAACATGAGGTAAATGTAGCAAACTGTCAACTCGCTATAAATAGTAGGTGCAAAAATTTAAGTTTAGCAAGCTCAGTCAACTCACATAGTCCTCGGAGTAACATGGTGCAGTTGCTCTCGTCATTGTCCCCAAATGCACAGGAGGCTTCTTTCTGGTACACTAATGCTTGCTGTGGCTTGAAAGTAACAGTGATCTTACGCTCTTCTCCTGGCTCCAGAACGCCACTCACTGGTGAGAGCTCAAATGGTAGCTCCACCATCCACTGGAAACCAGTCTGCAACTTACTAGAAGAAAACAACAGTGAACTAATTTGTTCTTAACCCAGTTATCTATTAACTTCTGAGGATCACTTTCACAACCAAATTCCAGGTGAAGCTTCCGTACCTGGCATTGCGGAGGAGGAAGCTTGTACACGAGCTGTGTTGAACAGCACAGGGAGGCAGCTCCACTGAGTCGGGTAGCTCCAGAGCATGATGCAGCATCACTGCATGCAGTGATACTTGGAATGTCCCGTCCTTACACTTGAACTCTATACTGTCCACATACTCACACTGCAAAGGAGGGGCAAAGGAACAGCCTTCAGTAATTCATGGAAAATACGTTCAAATGTGTAGATCACATAAGTTGCCTTGGCCCTTATGTAATCTCCTAGTCTTTAAAATGAAATGTTTATAAATCCATGTGTCATGACAGAGGCTGGAAATAGCATACCTTCTGAAGGGGACGGAAAGTCACCGGTAGTGAAAAAGATGTTCCAGGACTCAGAAAGATGGTCTGAGGAAACATTGTGGTGAAGAATCTGGACACAGGGGGTCTGAAATAAGAGAAAGACTAATAAAAATGTGTCAAAAAATAAACATATACAGCATTTGGTAGATGCCTTTATGCAAAGTGACTTCCATTCCCTAACTACAGGGGACAGTCTCCCTGGAGCGACTTGGGGTTAAGGGTCTTGCTCAGGAACCCAGTGGTGGTATGCTGAAGGTAGGATTCAAACTCATGACATTTCGGTCTAGAGGCTAGTATCCTACCCACTAGGCCACCACCACCCCACTACATAGGCCTAAAGATACCTGGAGAGATAATAAAATAAGTCCAGACTGACCTGAAATTGAGTTTCTGTAGTTTTCTGTGCACATTTTTAATGGTAAGTGATTTGGTATATTCTCCTCCCAGCTCCCAGCCCTCCCACACCAGCTCAGCACAAGTCTCCACCCCCAAGAAACAGCTGTGTTTGGATGCTCCTTTCTTCTCCGCTGGTTGTTGCAGACCTGAAACCTGCATTTCACAAAACAATCAAGTCAAATTGGTACACAGTAGTCAGTGAAATGAAAAAAAATTCCTCCAGGACTACATAAGTGCAGGAATACAAGAGCAACAACACAATATTACAAGACAACACACAGTGCAGTCGACAGGGGCAGTAACAGTACTGGTGAGAATGAAGACAGTATTATGACAGTATTACTGTATTCTAGCAGCAAAGTAATTCATTTTCAAGGAAACAAATTCTGAGGTAGACTGTCATCAATAGCGGCAACAGGATAAAGAATGTATAATAAACAGAAGGTATCTGTAGTGGTAGTTGGGGTGTCAGGTTTTGTTTATAGGTAAGCTGAGTTTGCCAAGGGTGTATCAAGCTTTCCAAAGGTGGGGGTGTTCTGGGATGGGGAAGCCAAATTATAAATACAATCATGACCAATGAATCTGACAAAAGTGGGGGGATGGAATCGTGTTTAAAATCAAAACATTTTTAATTCAAAATCATAAATTACACTATTCATTTCATGATACATCCAATTATGGCTTCAAAACATGCAGTTATAAGAAATAGGTTACAGGAAGTAAGCTTGAATGTTTGCTTGAAAGTTACCTTTTATTGTCACCAGAGGGCAGCACCTCCTTATCAAAGTCATGTGAGTAAATCGTAGGGCTGTATGTAGTCTTTCAGGGTGAGGCTTTTAATCAGTAGATTGTAACAGAAGGCAGAGGGTGATACTACGGCTATCAGACTACATTCAGCATTGTGTTGAGCTACAAACGGTTTACTTACATAAAAAGGTCTGCTTGGAGGACTCCACACTGCACATATCTTACCTTTCTATGCTTGCCTTGTCTCATCTCCAAGGAAATCCCAGTGCGCACAGGGCTCACTGGAATATGTGCCAGCATTGCAACAAATTCAGAGAGACGTACCCCTGTTGGGTAAAATGTCAATCATGTGACATAATATTCCTCTTATTTCTTTTACAAATTCACAGCAGTGATGTACATGTCTCTTTATTTTACTTTCATTTAATTTCTTCTGAATGTTAATACATGACTTTTATCAGGTTATTACAAAAGCAGTGTAGTTATGTGCAGCTGATAGGGTTAAAAAAACAGATCTGCCACCTTGTCCTTTAGTTTTTAATAACTTTAGAGTTCTTGATACAGGAAAGGCACTTCATTTCAAATATACAATAAAGCTGACCTTTTATACAATAAAGCTGGTTTTTATAAAGATGGATTTAATAAATATCAGAGAAGTAACTGTAACATAAACCGTGCTACAATGCAGCAGATTGTGTTTGTGATCAGATGATTGTGTTGCAAAAGTAATCATGAACATAAATGTATGTGTGTGTGTGTGTGTGTGTGTGTGTGTGTGTGTGTGTGTAT
>JBBIGA010000002.1:18868254-18879807 GCA_037576975.1 Alestes dentex
GAGAGAGAGAGAGAGAGAGAGAGAGAGAGAGAGAGAGAGAGAGAGACAGAGACAGAGACAGAGAGACAGAGAGAGAGGGAGAGATAACACCCCTTTCCCAGGCCAGACCTTGAAACCATAATTAATCTCAGTTCATTAGGAAGATAAAGGTAATTTATTAGGCCTGCTTCTGTCAGACATTAACCGGTACTGTGTTTACACAAATGAAGATTAGCCAAATTAAACAGATGTACTTTTCATTGTAAAAAGAAACAGTCATGCAATAGGGATACATTAGTTCAATTTTGATGATGTCATGGCTAACAAAATATTAAACAAATTATCCATTAGAACACTACTGCAATATTAAACATAAGTTTTATTTTTAATTCCATTCTAAAAATAAATAATTACAGGACTATTTTGTAAAAGTGGGTAAAAATAGGCTGCTGATGTAGGAGTGGAGGTGTAGATTTATCAATAGAGCATTATAACAAAGATAGATGGAGGGATTAATAAACAAAGAATATACCATGTAAACTAACATTCACTAATGCTGTAAATAAAAACAAACCTACTGGACTAGAACAATGAGGATACCATTTTCCAGCGAATAAGGCAAGTACAATTCAGTCTGTATTTAATTAAATGCTTTGTCCTTCTTTTCTGGATAAAATAAAAGTAGTTTCATTTCTATCAGTTGTCAAAACAGGAGAAAACAGTTTTCCAATTACTTTGTAATGACAATGACTTTCCATTATATTATCAGTTATCTGATAGGTTTTTTACAACCCTTTCTTCCTCAAACAATATTCATCTGTTTATTTCATTATAACGTTGACCAAAGCACCTGAACTACAGAGTGCTTTATGACAGTCAAATTATCGTTTACAGCTAACGGCTCCACGTCAGGCCCCGAAAACAAAGGAGCAATTGTGCGCAGCTGCACCACTATCAGATGCAATAAACAGGTTATCTTACACTCAAAGACACATAATTACTTTCACTGAGTCATGTCATCTGCTTCTCCTTCTGTGTACACAGACTCTGGGAATTAAAGATGAATCTCACCGACAAACAGCTTAATTTTTAAAAAATCTCTTTTGCTCCATAAAACCAGTGGTTTATATTATCGTTCATATAGTGTAGGGTACAGGTTGATATAAGCAAAATGTATCCATGATGCTATGCCCCACCATCCCAGAGTAGAACAGAAAAATGTAAAAGTGAGCTCAGGAAAAGGACTTGCGAGTGTTGAACAAACAAGGCTTTGAAAAGCCCATACGCTTCACTCTGAACAACTGTCCTGAGGAGAAGGAGAGCATTAGGACTAAAGAATCTAGAGGAGGCATTCAGTAGATTCACTATTCATATACAAATGTCGCACAGTGTCAGAGCTGCCCTCTCCATGACTGTCTGACCTCTGCATGTCACAAGTTGCACTATAGATTGTATGCCAATCCCACCATTCTGTCGAGCTGATATCAGTGTAACAGCTTCCATTCTTCAGCTTCATTGGGATTAGTTGGAAAAGGAGTGAAGAGCTGATAAACTCCACAACACTGTTTCACCTCCATGACAAAAAATGTGATACATTCAGTTTACTTGATTTGATCATTTTAAGAGCACCCTACAGATGCCTTGTCTTTAATTAACATTTAATTAATTATCTGTATAACACAGCATAACATAATTTGAATACAGCCGTTTCCTATTATTTTAAAGTCAACCCTAACCTTATTGGGTTATTATGCTTCTTGTTGTTAATCATTTTAGTTTCACCAGATACTTTACTTTGTTACAATTAATGTATTAGAAGATGATCTATAGAGAACTCTGAAAATAAAGTGTGACACTTGATTCAGATGTTCACATCTGGAAATGATGTGCCTATGTGAAATCAAACAAATTTGTTGCAGTTTTAATCTTTCTCCAGTTCCCCTTCATTATTTGTCTGCTCTTTTGTGTCCTTGTGACTGACCAGGGGAATTGAAAACTTCCTCTGTAACCAGGGTTGGGTGGCTCAGGTTAGCGAGTTCAGATCTCCTCTCAATGGCTTGATTAATGATAGCCACCACACAGAGACGGCTGAACAATAGCAAAGGCTGGAGGGGTGTGTTACTGGACAATTAGCAGCAAATCCTCCCGCCGGCAAGTTAAAGTCAAGCAGAAAGTTGAACGGACGCACGTGCACATGGTGTACAAAAGAGCAGGGCTGGAGTGGATAATTAGGCATGGAGAGCTGTCGCAAGCATCTGTTGCCCCACCGAAATTCACGGTGGGTTCAGACACTCACACGGAAGAGCCCTGGCCAATGGAGCATCGTGGGTGGCGAGGTGGCCTGAGAGAGTGATACATATGCAGATGGACAGATGCCGAATTTCAGCAATGAAAAAAACAAAAAGGAACATTTCCATGGGAAGAGCCTGACCATACACACTTTAAGCAGCAGTGAAACAAAGGTTACAAATTTTAGCATTGAAGGTCAGATCTAATCAAAATATCCCTCCACCTCAGATCTGTTCCTGAGTGATGCTCCACATCCAGTTCTGAGAAATCATCCAATATGTCCAAAAGCCTTTGGAAGAAGTCAGCCTCCTAAAATATGGGCAGCCTTTTCATTTCTGCTTGCTGTATTTAATTGGCGGAGCAGAAATCAAACGGCACACACGGTGAACAGGTCTGAATAAGTGTCCTGTCCTCGGTGTAAGCATGTGTATGCACGGGGGCAAGCAACAGGACAACAGTGTGTAAGATTACCACTCTAATATATTACAACCCTGCTTGGTTATGCTGAGAACACTACACCCAGGTCAGGAAATCATCCACATTTTATATTTGTATATGTGTGTGGGAAAGAGAGAGAGAGTGAACATTAAATGTGACAGTTCAATTATCCAATCTTGTCTTACTCGTGTTGCACCTGATCCTGTCCTGAGATGAGTTGGCCCACCCACTGGATAGACTTTGTGGTTTTTAATCAGGAAGGCCTGCAAGGTGGCTGGAATGAGAGGAATAAACAGCAGTAATTTATAACCGTAATTTTCACCCAGTTCACCTGCCCAGCACATGCTTGCTGCACGCTGACTGAGGCCAAGTCACTTTAACATATGAAGTAAACACTAAAGCAGAAATTACAGGAGCCAGCGTAGTAATATTGCAAAATATGATTAAAGGCTTCTTATATATATTTTCCATATAATCACACTCTTATTTCCTGTATATGTATATTTGCTGATTATAATAATCCGCAATTTTTAAACTAGTGCCATTTGCATGTACCATATATCTTTAGCTGTTCTGATTATATGTTTGCTTTTACACCATAAAACTGCCATTCATAAATTAGAGCATCTCCTCTTCCATCAGGCATTCATTAACATATTCTACAAGCTAATGCTGCACACTTTTAAGAATCGTCTGTCCTAAAGTTGTCGTTAAAAATGCAATATTTGCTTTGCAGATCCATGGCAATTTTCGGAGTGCCTCTCAGTCTAAATGGTGCTGTCAGGTGTATTTAAATGATCTGGCTGCTGGTGATCTATGGCGCTTAAGTCAAGGGCACGGGGGGAATAAAGGTCTCCGAGCCAAGATACCTCACAGTTATCCAAAAACAAATTTTTCCTGGCAAATTTTGAATACTGTCTATATTTGTGACCTTGGTATTTCTTGAAGTCAGAGAATCCATTTATGCGTTAAGCTCTGCAGGGATGGTTTCAAAAGATAAAACAGGAAAAAATAGGAAAGTACTCACTTTCTGGGGGCAGTTCCCTTAGATATAGAATGAAAGTCTGCAAAGCAAACAGGAAAGGGCACAAGTGGTGTATTTTAATTCTGAATATGTTGCAGTAGTAATTTATTAGTGGCCTTACGAAAGCCTTGCACAGCGACACCCTGTCACCTTCTAAAACAGAAGCTTATTTAAGAAATGAATCGTTTTAGCCAGCAGATGCGGAACTGGTCCAGAGCTAATGGAGGAATTAGTAATCCGTTAATTGACCGTTCAGTCACAAGGTTCTGACAGGTTGGAATGAAAGCTGTGCATGGATTATTTATTTGGTGCCACAGCCAAACACAAAATTTCATTCACTAATTAGAACAACCTCTCCCATATATACATGCATGCCTGGCCTCAGTATTTTCAAAATTCTGCCTCTCCTTCTTGCCTCCTCTCTACTGCTCTGGCATGTAAGTGTGAGGGCACAACAATTCAGTGACAATGCAACATTATGGAAACAAATAGTTCCATTAACCATGCAGTGAAGCACTCTGGGACTAAGCGTGTCAAGTTAGCGATGGAGGAGGCCTCTACTTTGATTAAGACGGATGATTTATTGAGACAAGAACATAACTGGTTCGGCCCATGCTGGAAGTCCAACCTGGGAAGGTCATTTCATTCCTGTTTCGTCCATGTAGATTACAAGAAGACAAAGATGAAGTACACCTCTATCCATGTAAATCTGGGCTATATCTCAAATATATACTTACCCAAGTAATTGCATTTTACATTTTCTTGTAATTTTTTTAAATTCATGTGTACATACATTTCTCTATTTCCATGTATGTCATACTCAGTAAAAAAAGGTGGCTCATGCTGTTTAAAGGACCAGGAGATACTGCAGTAACAAACAGGGTGTAGCTGCTTAAACAAATGCCGCCTGCAATTTCCTTTTCAAGTCGAGTTAACAGATGTCACTTGGTCGCTTTCTTGTGAATAGGACTTCAGGTCAATCACGCAGATGAGCAATTACTGTTTAGACATCTCTCAATTATCTCTTGGCTGGTTGACCTGTAGAAGACACAGAGGAGGAGGAGACGGGGCGGGGAAGACAGAAAATACGAGTACCAGCCACCAGCCAAAAAGCCTGTATTCAGTGGAAAAGGCCATTTGTTACTCTGCTTAACCTCTGAAGACATGGCAGCCAGTGCAACTTGACTAATTAAAAGCCTACAGAACTATTAGAGAGCACATCTGTTGGATTTTCTCCTGCAAGGCAGCAAAGTGGTATCCTGAAATTGATGAGATCTTTGCCAGTGTGGCAGTTTAGTTCAACATATGTTAAGTTCTGCCATTGCAAACAGTTCTGTGCAATCATAACACAAACAGAGCTAAATAAACCATCGTTAGATATCAGTATGAGAGTATTGAGATCACTCACAATCTTCCTTTGTTACATCCACATGCCATGAGCAAAGTAAACTTCCACTGCTTAATGTGTTAGAACAGGGATTAATTTGATTCATTCACTCAAGTTTGTTCAGCAGAATTCACATAAAACAAGGCCTAATCAGTTTTCTGACCGATGGTTAAGTCACAAAGAACGTCATAGAAATATTTCCTTTGTCAACTAATATGATATGGAGCACTTCTGGATTTGTGTGGATGCCCTATTAAGCTGTTAGCATTGGGGTATTGCCAGAATGTGGCGTGGAACCATTGAAAAATTCAATGGACCTTGTGTTCATGTTGAAGAGTTTCTCCAGCTCAATGGGAGCACATCAAAGGCAGGACTGTCATCATGCTTTATGATTTGACATTCAACCAGATGCTATTTACCCACCAATCAAATCACAGAAAAGTCCACAACGCACACATACAGACACAATTAATGTTACTTCATATCAGTCTAGAACAGATAGATCAAATGACACTTAATCAATAAACTAAGCACCGTGACCAAGCTTGCAATGATGTAACAAATCAAGTGCTTTCTTTGAAATCTATATTTGATTTGGACCATAATTTGGAACATACAATCTCTTCTGCAAACACTCAAACCACATGAGGTGAAATAATGTGCTTAAGTAACTCGATAGACATTAAGACCCGTTGTTCAAACAATCTTTCTCCATGCTTTAAAATGGCGCAACGTATTTGACAAAAAATGACCAATTCTTCTTATTTTTAGAGTTCATTCTAGTCCATAGCTGGGCCAGACTCCAAGGACCAGGAAACAAGCCAGTAATGCTCAAAAAATGTGCCATTTTGTGGTAAACTTTAGCTGACCCCCTGTTTCAGATAAACTTGTTTCTCCTGCACCTGTAGATAAGACACCTGTTCTCTGACCTCAGAATGGGTCAGTAATGATGAACAGAGAACTGCAATGATCGCCCTTTACCGCAGCGACACACACAGCTGGAGCCAACTCACCAGCCCCTCTCGCAACGTTGCTTCAACCGCCATGAATATCAGTCAAGCTCAACCTGCCCTTGAACTGCTGTAACTGATTATGCATGGACAACAAAGCAGTGAAGGATTGTCAAGCAAAGCAAGGCTGGTCGTACACTAAAAAAGTATTCAGACGGGCCATTTCATTAATTCAAAAAAGACTCCAAAAAAGGATGAGAAAAAAATAAAACGCAGCTGAATATAGATTCAACTATACTTGAATCTGTATCCTGCTTTAGTCTTTATCTTCAACATGATAAATCAGAGCTTGTAAACTCCAGCATGTCTGACAATAACACAGCAAAAGCAACACTCAAAAGGGGTTAGCTAATGTTAATTCCCTAACTTGCTACGTTGCTATGTTCTGAGAAAAAAATTATGTATTTATAAACAAAAATCTTACCTTACACTCAATGGTTAAGTGTTGCTGTTTCAACTGATGTGTGAAAGCAAACTGAACAGCAATTGATAAGGGACAGATTTGTATTATGTAATATGTATTAAACTGATTAAATACACTAAGAAATATGTTACTTATAGAAAATTATCATCAACATTGACCTTTATACTTTTTCAGACTTGTGATAAATGTGCCTTCATTCCAACCACAAAATGATGAAAATGAAAATATTATATATATTAAAATGAAAATGATAAAATGACATATATGAAAATGATGTTGTCATGACTATTTGGAACACACCGTCAAGGAATAAAATATTCTTGTTGACAAAGCTCATCAAAACCATGGTAATGAACAGGGACCATTTGGACCATCTTTATGAAATCTTGAGGAAGTGATACTGAAATGTTTTTTTTCAGAACCTATGACCCTATGATATAGAAATGAATATGACATCAGTGAGTTTAGGAATACATGGAATCAAATGTTTTATAAATGATTTTCACACTCTATCCCACTCTATCATATGTTGACACTGGCATTCAATTGCACAAACATAGCTGGTATCATTTCCATATAGAAAACCACTGCCAATAGACTGTTATGTTGTGAAACAGCTGTACATAAGACCATGTTTACTATGTCTAATGCCAAGCATTGGCTAGACAAATATAAAGAACCCCAGCTATGGAGCAGCAGAACTGCATTTTCTGGAGTGATGACATACCATCAGAAACCTTTTGTATATGTTGTATTGTTTGTAACCCTCAGATTTAGTATCTGATCTCACAGATGCTTGAGTAATTAATGTGTTCAAATACTAACAGCAATATTCCAACATCTTTTGTAAAGTAAACCCTAAAAATAGAGGCTGTTACTGCCAGAAAAGGGGACAAACCTCATAGCAATACCTTGGATTTCAGAAGAAAGGTAGAATGAACAGGTGTATAGAAATGTTATGTGCGGTTTTAAGGCACTTCTTTTCCAACAAACCTGCTCTTGAACAAAAACTGAAATTTTCCAGTCTTACCACTTAAGTATCAGAACTATAGCTATCTTACAAGAGAGCTGAATAAGTGGTTTTATTTACCAGTTTTGAACTGCACACTTCAAGAGGCTGAACCTCACTCAGCACAGTTCACGTCCTCATCCAATGCACTGATGACTTGGTGTGATGCTTCATAGTGGAGGCATTCCACCTATCCATTCTAATAAATAAAACAAGTAGCACAACGATGTCCTGGTGCTCTGACACCTACAGCACTTGTGTTTAATCAACATAAGGGCCTTGTCAGCACACTATTTCAGTGAAATTAAAGAGGTTTACGGTAAGAGGACTCTGGAAGTGTGTCTCTGTGTGAATGATGAGCGATGGAAGACAGAGAGAGAGAAAGAGAGAGAGAGAGAGACACCGTCGTCTGATTATTTGAAGAGCAGCAGCATGCAGATGGGCCGAGCAGAGGCCTCCCCCCTCCTGTTTGCCTATTGACATGATAATGGGTACAAATTGATGAAGACATTTCACTCACTCTCTGACAACTGCGTGACACAATACACAAACACTCCACCACCCACAAGCGCGCATTAATCACAGGCCGACTCCTCCTCTGTCCGCCGCTGGTGTAGAACCTGCCTTCATCAGCTAATTCCCTCTGCCAGCGGCTCTTCTCTCTGTCTCTCAGAGACGCCACATAATCTCATCAGCTCGTGCACTTAATCAGCTTTAATGAAGTCTTGATCCACCAATTAGACCCTATCAAACCACTTATCACTCACTGGACATAAATATCCACTACACTTTAAGGCATGCTTGCCGCTTTTACAGTTTAATTATTTTGTGGTACACACACATCAAGGCACGATTCATTCTTTTATGCGCAAATATATAAAGCATACTTGTATCTCACTTTTAAGCAGCTTCTAGCAGTGTTTACTTAGTAATCATAAAACTATTAGCTAGCATTCAGTTTTATACATGCTATTAACTATTATTTGTACAATGACCTATTTTCTCAAATAAAGAAAAACAAAAAAAGAGAAAATAGAAGAAAAAGTAGTCATGAGTTGAACAGTCTGAGCAGAATTGCCATGTCGGTCAACACCCTTTGAATGAATCTCACAGGTCAGAGCAATATAAAATGCTGTGGAATAATTAATTAGATTTATGAATATGGACCTGTATTGACCCATTGAACAATGAAAAAGCATTGATTATCCTGAAAATACTTATGCTTATGCTTAAAACACTTTTACCTAATTACTCAGTGAAATATATAGAGGTGCTCTCTACCCAGCGTGTTTATATATAGATAAAGTGCTCACCTTTGGAGATGGAATGACTGGAAAGCTGTAACAAATCAATGAGATCAATGTAATCAGCTAACAGCTGAACACCATTGCCAGTCTCTGGTGGATGTTTCACAGTCTTTGTGTTTTAGTTGCTCCCGAGGGCTCCATCAGAAAGCAGTATGAAGAATGTGCTTAATTAGATTACATAATAAGTATAGTGCACCTGGCACGATTCGGCTTCACGCCGTAGTCTGCCCAAATATGCATTACAGCTAGGTATTACAAAGTAAGGAAAGTGGCTTTAAAAAAGAAATGTGCTTTCCTCACACAGGAGCCATGAATATTTCTTACAGGGACACGAGCACTCTCCGAATCAGAGCCAGCATTGTGTCTAGCTTTCCATCAAATAGATTAGCACACGCAATCATATAACATTCCAAAGTCAATGTTTAGTAACTACCAATATACTCACCTGTCATTTCAAGGTTACACAGTCTGAATGATTTAGAACACATCTGCATTTCAAAGCAGTGACAGAAGAAGCCATTCCTAACAGTTTGATTTCATTATCCATCCATTTCTTCCTTTAACACTGTTGCTTCTGGGAGGCCTAAAAAAAAGAAAGAAAAAAATTCTTCCACTGCACCAATTAGAAAAGGGTGATTTAGGAGGACCTGGCAACGCCACATGGTCAAAGGCACTCAACACTGACCCATAATGCCTGGCTAATTAAATAACTCACTAATTGATTCATCACCGGATCAATATGCTGCAGGGGTGGTTTATGGACTCTGTTCGATTCATCGCTCTAAAGGAGGAACAATAAACTAACACAGTACTGAAAGAACACACATGTGAACATGCTATATATTTCTCAGCTCTGCAACACTATGATGAGCTAATGAAAGAAATGAAATTATATTTTGATTTGGTATTGCAGAGCTAAAAGGCTCAGAGTGCGAAGCAGTGTGTATTAACTACATTAAATAAACTATAATAAAACATGATTGATCATGGGCACACAGGGGACGGTGATGCTGCTGGAGAGGGCATGACTGGTGAAAATCTTAATCAAAGAGTAATTCATTGCACTTTTTGACAGCAGAATGTGATGTGTGTGTGTGTGTAGTGTGTAGCAGAGTTTATGGCCTGTGTGTGTGTGTGTGCGTGTGTGCACATTCGAGGTTGCTAGCGCGATTGATTAGGACGTGGAGTGAGGAACGACATCACTTTGATCCTGCTGACCTTCGCAGCTGTAAATCTGCAGGCAAACCCAATTTTGAGTAATTGGTCCCAACCTACTGACTAGAGCAGGGAGGGGCCTTAGCCTAATTAGGGAAGTCTGATACCTTCAAATAAACCATACAACTTTAGCACAATCAGCCAATTTAACCTGATTAATTAGATCATTATGTTTATGATAAATCATCTTTATACATTTACTGTTGAATGCCTTATAAACTGTAACAAGAAATGCCAGACCTGCGGAGTGATTTCTTAAACTATTCAGAAATTCAAAATGAAATGTATTAGTTTGGCTCTAAAATGTGTTATATAGTCTACAGCTCTACACACATTACAAATACTGAGTAGTTTCTTATTCAACAGGAGTGGCCACTGCTTTTAAGCCTAAATAATCCTGAATAAACACAGATTTAATTGTATTTGTTTTGCCTGCTATTAATCCACTTTCCAGGAGAAACTACTGACTTCTGCATCCAGCTTTCCTTAAACTGACTAAATATGTAACAGTATTATGCATTTGCCTGAACTGCATGACAGGCAGTGCTGAGAAGTTGCTTAAGACATTTAAACTGATGCTGATTACAAATGACACCTTTCTGATTACGTTAGTTAATTTCGCTAAAATCAATTGGTTTAATAAAATTAGAATCGTCTGAAGACACCCATCAACCACTACTCCCTCATCTTTCTGTAAAAATCACAAATGGTTTTTAGTCAGAGTGGTCACTGTTATGCAGTTAATAGGCACATTCATATTAAAAAAGTATCCCGACAGATAATCATCCATAAATCTGTTGTAATTCAGTTACATATATTTCCCATGGTATCCTAGTCTGATTACTTGTTTGTAACCAGATTGCACTTAATCCAGACCATTTACTGAACACATTCTGTCATCTCGTGTAGTCTGGAAAAACAGAAAGTAGTGTGTCACCCTCTAGTGGTTTAATAGCAACAATGCAGTAAACTATAAATTTCTGATAATTAGACGTGTTTGTTCATTTTTGTTGGAGAGAAGCCCAAAGGTTACATCATCCATGATAATAAATGCACTTTCAGTAAGTTTTAACCAGCAACACTGACGGATTGTGAGTGAAGCATGGAGAACTTGTCTAATCTCTATAAATGATACATGCTCCTCAGATGTCCACTCTCAGCTTGAATAGAAAACACAGGTCACTACAAATATTTGCAGTTTTTTTTAATTATTAATTGGTCAGTAAAAATGACAGTTCACATTATTAAAGCACACTGAGAATCCTCCTAACAGAAAGGAAATAGGATATGAGCAAAGCTAACATTCTTCAAACTCCTCATCTTCCTCAAAAGAGTCAATTCCCACCTCTTCATAATCTTTTTCCAGAGCTGCCATGTCCTCTCTTGCTTCTGCAAACTCTCCCTCCTCCATGCCCTCTCCCACATACCAGTGCACAAAGGCTCTTTTGGCGTACATCAGGTCAAACTTGTG
>JBBIGA010000002.1:18897236-18913914 GCA_037576975.1 Alestes dentex
CACAAGTTTGACCTGATGTACGCCAAAAGAGCCTTTGTGCACTGGTATGTGGGAGAGGGCATGGAGGAGGGAGAGTTCTCTGAGGCCAGAGAGGACATGGCGGCTCTGGAGAAGGATTATGAAGAAGTGGGCACTGACAGCATGGGAGAAGAAGATGAAGAAGGCGAAGAATATTGAAGAGAAAAATTAATTGCCAATCATTCTCTAAACTGCATAGGAAACTCCAAAGTCAAGAAAGTGGCCAAACTAGATTTAGGTTAAACAACATTCCAGCTCATTTCAGATTCCAGGTCTGCCATGTTTTTGTAACTGAAACTGAATTAAAGAGTAATAAAAACGTGAGTTTTCTTGAGTATGTTTATAACATTACGCTCGTATACTGAAAATGACCCTCTTTTAAAACTCACCATTGTATTGGAAAATTGTCATTCATACAGTAACAATAATTCTAAAACAGCTGTGCTTAATAAGGGCTTCAGTAGAAATAAGTTATCACAGTGTTTTACTACGTAATGCAACATTCTACAACAAATACTAGAATTCAGTTTACCTAAAAAATAGCTTACAGAGGACTCCGTTCATCAACTCCTCTCGAACTGGCAGGTTTGTACATCTATGTGCTCCAAAGTTTATATTTAACCAAGAGTTATTTTTCCTAAACATATTTTATGCTACAAATACAACAGTCACGCCATCTGCAATTTAATACAGTTTTGATATTGTTTTTATTTTATTGAGAATGAACTTATCCTTAGGGTAAATGTTGCCCTCATAGAAAAAAAAGAAAGAAAATCAAACCAGAAAATCTGGTTTGACAACAGTACCAGTTAGATATATTAGCATAACGTATGAATAATTATTACGTATTCCAACTACATAATGGACGTTTCGTTAAACTCTTATATAATATTTAAGCTCTAGCATACTATTAGCCCTTTTCCAGGGTGAGATTTAGTAAGACTGATTGTCGGAGTGTCTTGTACTTAAATCTTTCAGCACATGGGCTGCCGTAAAACACGTAATAGACGCGCACTTCATTTTAGAGTTGGCAAGGGAACTCCAATAAACATGTGACGTCTCAGGTCAATGTTTTTCAAATGTATGCTCAATTAAAATTGAATATTTTGAAGTCGGAAAATGGTAGCCAATACAAATACATCCTAAAATACAAAATAAATATTTAACACACGTGTAGTTGTTGATAGGACAAAGGAATAAACTTTATAAACGGTGTAATGTCGAAGTTTATTATTAGAAGTTTATGATAAGACCCTTTATTAGTACCACAACTGGGAAATTTGCAATGTTAGGGAAGCAAGTAGACCCAGTACAAAAGAAGAAAGTAAGAGCAGCATAAGCAATAAAATAAAAACAACACAACAGTATAATAAAAAAGTGAATAAAACTGAATAAAGAAGTAAATAAAGTTGAACATCTGGTGGCCTGATGGCTGGGGAGTAGCTCCTACTATCCGAAGGTCGTGGGTTCGAATCCTAGGACTGCTAGTGGCACTACTGATCAAGGTACACCTACACACTGCTCCCCTGGTTGACCACTGCTTCGCTTGGTGAGTGGGTTAAATGCAGAGAACAAGTTCACACGGTTCACACTGTGTGCTGCGGCGTGTTCACGTATTGCAAATTGATACTTTACACTTAACACACGTCTAGTAGTTGACAGGACAAAAGTATAAACTCACAAACGTTTTATACTTATTATAATGTAAAACTTATTAGAAGTGTATTAAAGAATAAAACCGTTACGTGAGGCTCAAAGGGATCGAACTCAAGAGTCTGAAGAAGGAGTGGGCGGGGCAGTGACGCTACAATGTAGCATGTTCTAGACGTTCTATTTTTTTGAAGTGGCTCTCAGCTGATTGTGACGCAGCGACGGGCGGGAGGAAAGGACGGGGCGGACGATAAATATAGTCCCGGGGAAAAGCCCCCCAGTCTGGATATGAAGCACGACTGAGCAGCACGACCAGAGAGACCCTGACAGAACTGTGAGTGTGTGTGTGTGTGTGTGTGAGAGACCGTCGTTTAGAGATCAGCCGCCCCTTCTCGAGAAGGATCCGCCTCTTCTCGCCCAAAAAATAATTCAGTCGTGTTTACGGAGAAGTGCTGCTGCTCCTCCTCGGTGGACACTTCTAAAAAAGGTAAATACTCCGCTCTCTCCCTTCGTCTTGTGGATTGCATGGAAAAGAAGGCCTGCTGGTGTTGAAGGAGTGAGAGCCTTTAGTCCCGGTGTAATAGGATGACACGCGTGGGCACCGCAGCTGTCAGTGTGGCCATATGGGCCCGACACATCGCCCAGTTGGTGCTTGAAATAACAGCACATTGTGTGTGTGGCTTCCAGAGAACTCCGTGCTTTCAGAGGCACACGGCCCCGTCCGAGGGAAATACCATTCTATATTCAGGCACTCGATCCCAATCCCTCAGTTAATGGAGGCCGCATCAACAATTCATTAGTTGTGCTTTAATCATGGATGAAACTGTTGTGCGTGTGTGCAGCCATGGCACAACTCCTTATTTCACTCCTTTGAAAAACTTCATCAGATCAGAGTCAATATGTGCAATATAACTCACCTGTTTTTAATCCCTGAATTGACTGAATGTTACTGAATGTTAATCTCATCTCCTCATCATCTGCTGCTATTTCATTGCATTTCTTTTTATTCTTGTTGCATTAATACTAAGTCACAAGAACAAAAAATTAAATCCTAAATAAATCTAAATAAAAATCTGTAGGAAAAAACACCCAATATGAAAACACACAATGCTTAATACTCAAATGCTGAGTTAGAGTTGTGGAACATGTGCAAATGACACTAATTCAACAGTGTGCTTATGCAGGCAATAAAGGTAAATAAAGGTACATAATGTGAAGTCATACTCCAAATCCTCTTTCCTATCCATGAAAAAAATGTTGCAAGTCATTATGACAAAATTTTATTCTGGACAGCCTCCTGTCATTAGCATGTAATAGTACTACAGACTTATGCTTCACTGGCATAGGAGACAAAGAGACAAAACTTTTTATTTCTCTCTTATTTCTCTGTGGGAGGACAGTAGGTGTGGTGAGGAGGGGAAGACATGGTGGATTATTATGACATTCTGGGAGTGTCACGCAGCGCCTCTCCAGATGACATCAAAAAAGCGTAAGTGCCTTACACTACCTTATTCGGCTTTTATCACCCTTATTTTTGACTGACACGCGGAATGGAGGGCCTTCACATCTGTCTGTTTGCTTTGCTCCTATCAGTAAGGAGCAGTGCACAAATAACCCAGTTGGGCTTGCTTCGCAGACACTTGCAAAACTAAACACTCAGATGCATTGCTCAATATGTCTGTGTCATATTTTCTACTATGTCAGGAGACACTTACGCAATAATAGATGCTCTGCACAAATGCAGCTGGTGATCTATATACACATGGATTAGAGAAGCCCCTATCTGTGGTTGTGTTTTCAAAGCACAGTCACAGATAGGATGACTGAGCACATTTCCCCTTTAAAAGTTTTATGACTCAGCACTATTTATGCACAGTGGACTAATGCTCTTTCTTGGACCAGCATCAGATTCCTCTGATCTTTTAAACTGGAAATCTGGTGCACAGATTAACCTAGCATTGTCTACATTCTCATTTTGTGGTTTAGATTTGTAGTTTTTGATGCATCCATCATGAAGTGCCAAAGATGTAGCATCATTAAACCAAATTTAAAGGAAACTATCTTAATCATACAAACTCTGAAGGGCGCTGATATTATCGAACATTGGTATACTTGTTTGTGTGTATAAATACACGTTTGTCTGTAGCTACAGAAAGCAGGCCTTGCGGTGGCACCCAGATAAGAACCCAGACAACAAGGAGGAGGCAGAGAGAAAATTCAAGGAGATTGCAGAGGCCTATGAAGTCCTGTCAGACAGTAAGAGTCTAAAGACTTTTACGTCTACACCCTGGCTACATACATATTTTAAGTGTCAGTACTAATGCAGTGTTATGTTTTTATATTTGTAAGGAAGCAAAAGAGAAGCATATGACACCTATGGCAAAAGTGGGAGGCCAAGCGCAGGTGAGGAAATCATCTGACAGTGAGCAATTAAAAAACTATACAGCATCATAGTCAAGCACTAAAGACTGATTTATGGTTCTGTATACCTGCTTTCCCCAAAGGCTCTGGAGGTGGCTCTTATACCGACGACTTCCCAGGATTCACCTTCACATTCCGCAGCCCAGATGAGGTGTTCCGGGAGTTTTTCGGAGGCCAAGATCCGTTTGCTGACTTCTTGGGTTAGTCAGAGGGAGTCAGTGCATGCTTCAACTGCAGGCTCATTGACTGTTGCTGTTTATTCTCTGTCAGATTTTCCCTCACACATACAACTCTCATGAGCATGCCACATTCTCCCTGTCCCTTTGTTTCTACAATGCTTCAATGAACTGTGTCTCTCTCTCTCACTCTCTGTCTCACTCCTAATCTCTCTCTGTTTCTCTGTACCTGACACGTGTTAGATGATTTCCCATTTGGAGGCATGCACAGCGCTTTTCACAGTCACCATGGCTCCTCTAGACTCGGGACCAGCCGTTTTTTCTCCTTCCCCTCAGCAGATGGTTGGAATCTTTTCCATTCTACAGCATGTGTTTATTTTTTACATCACTATTTACTACTTTTTGAACATTTCATATAGACCAACATTTCATATAGACATTTTCATATTTCATTTTTTTTCTCAGTGTACAGTACAGTATGCTGAAAAAAAGATTTCTTTAAAGCTTAAAAACTGACCTAATATTGATCTTGAAGAATTTGCTGGGGATGTCTGTAGTTGTGCATCATTTATTGACTTTAAATTGACTGGCTTTTCTGGTTCATCTGCAGTCGACTTTACAACTTTCTCCTCCTCCTCCTCCTCCTCCTCAATGGGGGGTATGGGAGGGAGTAATTTCAAGTCTGTGTCCACTTCCACAAGAATCATCAATGGTAAACGCACAACCACAAAAAAGTTAGTTCATTTCTTTATTTCTTACCGAATGTAATTGCATATTATTTAATTTTGTTGTTTCTTTATTGTTAATGGCACTTTTATTTTTTGCCGAATATTATTTGCGGACATGTTGAATTCACGACCAGGATGTAAAATTCTAAATTTCATTCATGAGGTTACAAATGAAAAGTTTCAGGCTATTAATGTGTATTTAATTAAGATTTATATAAAACTATTCATAACAAGGATATATAATCAAACATTTATTTAAAAAATAACAAATTAATAGTTCATACTTTTTGCACTCTGTTTGCCAAGTTTTAGTCACAAGGGAGCAAGTATGCGTTCTTTTAGCTTTTTAGAAGAAGCAGAGCTAAAGTGTTGTTAATTATTTGTGCTTGCAGGATCAGGGAGAATGGGCAAGAGAGAACAGAAATTGAGGAGGATGGGGTTCTGAAGAGTGTCCTCATCAATGGTAATATTTGTGCGTCCATTTTTCAGTCCACAGATTTGCTTCTTCTTCACAGTTGTACCCCAGATGAAGTCGATCAGACAAGACACGTTTATTGTCCTAATGCAGCTTTTTTTAGTTTAGTGCTGCCAGGTTAAGGTTGCCAACAGACACAGGAAATCAATACTCCACGAATCTTTTCTGTAAATACACTCCTAAAACCTCTGTCAATCCACACAAACCGCATCCTGCCCCTTCCTTAAGGTGGCTTAGGGCGTGTCGATGTGGTTTTGCACACAGTATGACTTACTGTGAGCTATAAAACTGAACAAACCTCTCTATATAGCTGATCACTGTAGCCAGCAATTTAAGGCAACATGATCTGTTTTCACAAAAGAACCCAGAAGTGAAATATTGGGACGCCAGACATGTCAGCTGACCACTGGGATAAGTCTGTGGTAATTATAAATTTGATTTTTCATCAAATCATTCCCTTAAGGCAAGAATACTCTGACTGAACGAACACAAACAGACATAAACATTGCAGTGTCTGCAGTTGTGTTTACAATATCCAGAAAAATAACTGACAAGTAAAATGAATTAAAGTGGGTGGGACAGTACAGTCGACACTCTGAAAACAATCCAACCCAGGTATGACACACTAACCAGATGTTTATATATGTTCATGTTTAACTGTATTTGTAAAGTCAGTGAACTCTGGCCTTTTATTTTTGCACTAGAGCTGCAAGGCTAATGTTGGTAACAAGTAATAGAAGCTTAGCTCCACCAGTTAGCACTTTGCAGTCACAAATCAGGTCAGTGATGTTATTAGCATATTACTTTGGTCCATTTTTATAGGTAACAGGACACGATACGGTGTCAGTAACAACATAAGCAGACAACATTAGTTGCATAGCTCATTATGTACGTTTTCTGAATCTAGTCAGGTGAAATACCTAGTTCTTTTAAGACTGACCTTTGGTTACTGTAACAGTTGCATTGCAACAGTGTGTGTGTTCTTGTTTTCAGGTGTGGCAGACGAGATGGCCTTGGCTCTGGAACTCAGTCGTAGAGAGCAGACCAGCCAACCTCAGTGGACGCACCAGCAGCAGCTCCCTTCTAGAAGTGCCCATTCCGACCAGGCTAACCACACCCCAAACAGCACCCAACGCTCCTTCAGCTCCACCCCCTTCTTCCATTGCCCCGATGCCAGTGATGATGAAGAGGATGAAGACCTACAGATGGCTCTGGCCTACAGCCTGTCAGAGATGGAGGCCCAGCAGCGGGCAGCCGCCTCAGCCCAGGACATGATCTCAGGTGCTGGGGGAGGGCGGGACACACAGCCTCAGGACGGCAGAAAAGGGAAAGGGGGGGATTTCACTCACAGGCCTAGAGCAGAGGAGGATGAGACAGATAATTCATCACAAAGCAGCCCTTCATCTCCGGAGGAGAGAGGAACAGGGAAGGGATCACAAAGGAGTGTTAGCCTGGGGGGTGTTGTTATAGAGGATAGAGGGGTTGGAGAGCCTGTAGCCAATGGAACAGCTGTGCTAAAAAGACGCAGGAAATGTCGCTGTGTGGTATCTTAGTATGAGCTGACAGCCATTCTGGGTGGTGAAACAGAGGGGTGGATGCACCGTGAAACGCTGCTGCATGTTTTCAGTATTAACCTGTTGATTGGCTGTTGTGGTGTTATTAACCCTGTCTGTAGTTTCGTACAGTGTGCTGACTGAGAGATCTGCCACTGTGATAGAAGGGGTGATTTTTTGTTTGTATGTTTAAGGTTTTTTGCAGTGTGGTATAAATAACAGGACTGCTGCCAATATGAATTTGGAAAGGGAAGTTGGTTTTAAAACAACTCTCGTTTTCATTTGCAAAGGTGATACATGTTTGTGCCTGAAAAATCCAGTGCTGTGCCATGAGCATTGTACTAAAGCAAAGTAGAACAAATCACAGACAAATAAACACAACATCACTGGCATTGAGAGCGAGTGTCCGGAATAGTTTGACGATTTCACTGGTTTACATGAGAAGGGACTGTGCTGGGCACTGGCTCTTCAGGATTCGAATACCCCTCCCCTACATATTGGTGCTTAATGTGATTTCATTTTTTGGGTCATAGATTGTGAGGTTTAACATTAGTCAGAAAACTTGCTCAGATTATCTCCTTTTTCAAAGACACTGAACTTTGGTCACTGGAAGTCCTGAGTAATGAAATGAATTCGGATTCTGAAGGCTAAAAATATTGATTTGAGTCTTTTTTGTCGTTTAGACTCGAAGTAAGGATAGATTGGTCTGTTAGAAGGGGGTTAAATGTATTTTTCCATCACAGCTGTATTCTTTTCGCTTTTCTGCCACAGTACTATTCATTTGGAGTTCTTTTCAAAGCAAACTGTTGAATGCGGTGAGGAGATTTTTCAGGCGATGAGGAATTTCTCAAAATGATGCTACTATGCGTGTTTCCATAGACGACTCTTCAAAATGTCGTTTAATAACTACTGCAAAAAGCGGAACTTTAGCTGTTTACACTACCTGAAAATGTTTGTGACATGGAGGCATACTTCTTTCAATGAATGCTGTACATCATAATGATGCAATAGATTGTAATGTAAGCTACAATCAAAGATAAGAGAAACTAGACCCACAGCACATAGCCTGATTTAAAGTGCAGTTAACTGCTATTTATGATGAAGGTTAGAAAAGGAAAATGTGTTAATGAATGTTAGTTTTATACCAGAATGAATCAAAGATGTTGCTCAGTGCCTTTTCTGTATGGGGATTGAGATGCATGGCTGTGGTTGAGAATGCAATACTTGATGTGCCAATTAATATAAATGTTGCCAAAGGATTTAAATATGTCCTGTTATCACCTGCTCGCTCATCTATAATCATTTAACAAAATGATCAGCAGGTACTATTTAATCTACACAAGCCACAGAATATCTCTCTGTTATAGGCAGAATGCAAAAGTCCAGCCAATTAAAATCATAGGAGAAGCACATACTGTTTTTAAATATAAAACTGATTGTCACAGTTCATTTCATCATATTTTTATATTACATCACGTTGACAGAGCATTTATTAATTAGTTGCATTATGTATACTTTGTTCTTGAGGGCATCAGAAATGGCATCGGAAAGGACAGAGTTTATATTATCTGAGAGTCTTGGAACAGAAATTTTCCAAATTAAGGCTGCAGTTAAGGCTGTTTTTTATGAAAGTAATATTTGCATTTTAACTTTTTGGTTTATAAATCTGTCATTCGCTATATTGTTTACTTGGATGTGTAAACACTAATAAGAAAAATAAAAATCAGAAACCAACTGATGATAAGCACTTCTTTTTACACACTGTGCTATGGTTTTTGTCAATGATTATTTCACACTCTCAACACTGACAGTTATACAATTGTATCGTATTTCAAGTTGTACTAGGCTTAAAGATACTCTAATTTAAAATTCACACCAGTTTTGTAAATTTGTGATTCCATATACACACACACACACACACACACATAGAGAGAGATACCAAAGAGCCAGACTTTCTGAAGGACTTACAAAATTTTTGGCTCTCATTTTTAGTCCAGTCCCTGTATCTGACCAACTACTTGTTTTTTGTTTGTTAAGCCACACAGTGTCCTACATATGAATCATTCAAATATAACAAAGCACATCTAACTTAAGCCCTGAACCACTGAAGACACAGGTTCAGATGATTGCAGATTATCAGGTCGATGATACTAACGCTGAGTGGTGGAAACACCATCATCTAGTCACCTTGTATATTTAGGCTCTTTTCACCCTGTTGCAGAAAAGCTTTTGTCCCCATTTACTCAATATGCCAAAGACAGTTTGACAGGAATAAAATAGTAGTTTTGCACTAATAAGGTGACCCAAGCAAAATATAAAGAAATGAGGGCTGGCTCAAGACTTTAGCACAGTACTGTATAGATTTTCTGGTAAAATGTTTCATTTTGTCTGTTGCGTTGTCCCGGTCTCTATTGCTACCACTGATGTCTCTCATGTTCATTTGTATATGTTCCTGATTTTGTCTGTGTTTACCTGACTCCCTCTCCCTGCCGTTACAGAGTCTGACTTCCAGGCCTTCACGGGCTGATTGGTCACCCCCCTTCTGTCCCCCCGAGGTAAAGATTAGTTTAGTTTAAACTCCAAACCCTCTACTTTTCCATTCTGTGTATAGTGCATCCTTAATACTAGACTGTCAGTTTCTAAATTTTGTTGGGTGGGGTGGGCTACACTCATCTAAGACTTTTCTTCACCATTTGAAAGCTTACATTCTGTTTTTAATTGGTCGACTGGAGTCAAGGTATGCCTTACATACATTAATATAATATTTAGAAAATAATTAGAGAAGCAGTGGGGTAGTTCACCATTAACCCACGTGTTCATTAGCTTGTCTGTCTAGTGGTATTCACCCTAACACCACACTAGTGTTGGTATGTAATGGTGAATGGCAGTAGAGCAGTAGAGGTACTTAGCCTGTCTTAGTGGCAGCACTAACGGCTCATCCATCCATGTGCCCTGAACAGGTGAAGAGCTCCAAGGTGCTCTGCTTGCCCTCTGATTCTGCTGCTGCTCACTCTTTTCAAAGTTTTATTTGGAAAAACACAACATGGCAAACAGGTCAATACATGTCTCATTATTGTATGTGTGTTTGTGTGTGTGCGTGTATCTAAACTTCGAAAGGAAAGACTGGAAGTTTATTTTACAACATTTTGATATTCAGACCACATGAACCCTATGAAAGCTAATTTGCAAAATGTGATCAAATGTCTTATGGAGAAAGTTACTGGACGGCATTTTCAAGTCACATTGAATGTTGCAGAAACAATGAATGTATAGCACATTTAAAATGTAATTAAAAAAAAAGAATTCAAAATCATTTGGAAATATTATGATAAAGTCAAATACTTGTTCAAAGGGTTATTCATTGTTTTTATTTCACTAGGAACACATCCTATCTCATATCTAAGCTCGTCATTTGTGCATGCTCATGTGCACTGACAAGTCTATCTCACAAGAGTCTGTAATAAACCTGACTGGACTGCGCTGTCCTGAAGGCTACCTTTAACCATAACAGGCAGTACTGCTGCACTGCACATAAGTGACAAGCCAGCGGCTTCCTTCTGTTACATTTATGCTTCAGTCTGACAAGAAAAGCCACTGACCTCAAGTGACACACTAGTTTTCTGTACCGCAGTAAGAGACTTTTGGAGAAATGCAACAACACTTTTTTGACAAAAACTTGTCTGTTCACCACACTCTCTGACTGCCAAAATCTAGTCTTCTTAATCATGTCCTCAACACCCTAAAAGACAAAGGTAAGGGAAATCTTAACAGTAGAGCACAACAAATAGCCCACACCATGCTGCTGCACCACACCACATTTTAATTCAGAACAATTTAAAAATTATAGTTCATATATTTCTCTTTTTTTTGTATAATTTTCCACATATTTGCTACAGGAATAAACAGATAGACTCTTCTGTGAATTATTTACAGAAATCACACAACAGAAAGATTCCACAAGTCATAAAGAACATGAACAAAAGCAAGCACACTGAGTGATGGATATTACACTTTGTGTTGTGACGCACACTAATCAAGCAGTACATTCCCCCAAAGAGTGTCTTCCTCTCTTCAAACATTAGCGCTGTGCATACATAGAGCCACCATGTTTGACTGAATAGGACATTAAATGTGGATTAAATCATTTTTGACCTGTGCAGAGTTAAGATTCTCAACTGGCATCATTGATTGACAAGAAAAAAGAAAGAAAGCTAAAATTTGCCACGCTGAAATTAGGTCCATTTGTATCTGTACCTGAAGCTTATGTAATAGATTTTCATCTGACCATCTACACAGTTATGACTGACTCACTCCCAAAGCTCTGTCCATTGTACCCAGCGCACAGTGATGACTGTTAAAACGATTTCATGGAGCCTTCCCTGCATCTTCAGCGAATAAGGCCATGATTAGAAATGCATTAGAAAATTTCATGGTAGACTCCATGTAATAGCTTATGTGAGTTTGTGAGGGTGGGTGAAGGGAGAAAAGGATGCATATTGGCAGACTGGCACACCACAGAATGGCTCACTGTGGGAGGGCCTTCAGGATAGCGTTCACTTCTTCTGCCACAGCTGTGAGAGCAAACTCAAACTGGTCCTGTGGAGAGAGAAGATATTATACATCAATATCTGAGAGACTAATACACACATACTCCTAAAACAAATTGATTTTTAAGAAGAACCTTATCCTAATTCATATACATAACATACACCAATGCTGTGATGACTTGCATACCTTAGTGCGCACCATGCTTGGCCTCTGATCACGAATGTGCTCCAGTGTCGCAGCAATGTCGATCTCTTTCACACCTAGTAACAAAAGAACACATTCATGAGGCAACACCTGAAAAACCTAAGTGAAGTGAGAGCTGGGTAAGAAGTGTTAAAATTCTAATTTAGACGTCAAGAAGAGTAATACCTTTAGCCATGCGGTTCAAGACCATGTCAATAAGAATGTATGTACCAGTTCTTCCAGTCCCATCGCTACAGGAGATCAGAAATAAACCAATTACACTCAAAAAAGTACATGACGGTAATAATATATCTGGTTGCCTTTCTGCCCCCTTGAGATTGAAATTGGTATTGCAGTTGTTTACCTGCAGTGCACAATGATTGGGCAGGAGCGGCCACGGTAGCACTTGTTCACTTTCCTGAAAAAAAGATGATCAGGCAAAGAAAATAGAATTAAAATGGGTGTCGGAGAGATGTCATTCAAAGGCCACACACTAT
Source organism: Alestes dentex (assembly GCA_037576975.1). Lineage (NCBI taxonomy): Eukaryota > Metazoa > Chordata > Actinopteri > Characiformes > Alestidae > Alestes > Alestes dentex. The sequence goes on from JBBIGA010000002.1 coordinate 18,909,486, forward strand.
TTATTTAAATAAAACATGCTCTTTCACTCTGAGCTATCAATCTGTCAGATGAAAGTGTGGGGTTTAGAGGAAAGGAAAAGCGCAGATGTCACAGCTCCCTCTTTGCAGGGAGAGGGGAAGAGGAGGAGGGAGGAAGCGGGAGAGGCGATGGGGAGTCCTTTCAGCCTCGTTTCTGCTGCACTCACACCTACCAATGATCATTTTTGTGACTATGCAACTGGACCCAGACTACTAGCTGCAAACCACAAAAATGACACTGGGAGGTGTGCAACGTTCAGGAGCCCAGCAGCCTCCATCAGAGAGCGGGGGAGAGAAGGAGACATGAAAGTGAGAGAGATCGAGAGGGAGAAGAGCAGGGGAAGAAGCATGAACCAGGAGCCCCAACTGCAGACGCAAGGAAGGGACAAGAGCAGAGCAAACACATCTTCAAGCGGGGGATGTTCCCAGGGCTTGAGGGACACAGTGAAAGGACCCACATAAGGAGGAAAAGAAAATAGCAAGGATTGACTTAGGAGTTAGGCAACAGTTTTCCGTGACAGAATTTACTAGTGTGTACAAGGATGCAGGAAGCATAGTTACTGAAGGTGTTTGTTTTTACCATCTCTTGCTTTCGGTTTTGTTGCAACTGCTGCTTCAAACATTTTTAACATAGCATTAGTGAAGCTTATTTTACATTTCCTTTATGTATCATACATATCTGCTTAGGGGACCACAAATGCAAGCAAGATTTAGTCCAGAATAAAAGTGGATGCAGATCAAACAGAGCTGATATGACGTCTATCAGAATCAGAATCAGAAAACTGAATTGAGCCCCGAGGAAATGGTTTAAATATTGTTTTTGAAAAGGTAAAAATTTTAAATGTTCAGTTTTGACAGAATAAAAAAATGATTTCAACAATAGGATTAGTCAGTCTGACTAAATGCCTTCCTGCAAACTTGTGTGTGTGTGATTATATGTATACGAATGGCTCCGTATCTGTCCGGTCCATCTGTCAGCTGTAGCAGTACCTGCGGAAGTCCAGCAGGGGGCGTGTTGAGGTGGGGATGCCCTGTGCAGGCCAGCTGAGCAGGTGAAACTGGGTCAGCGTGCGCGTCTCCTGCGTCTGCACGTTCTTCAGGTAGAAACTACGCACCAGGAAGTCCTTACACCAGATGTGCTCCGACACCAGGTTCACCTGAGGGTCAAGAGGAGACAGTCAGAACCAGGACAACCATATGGTGCTGTTTACAACAACCCAGTCACGTACAAAGACCTGGACAAGGTGTGCAGGTTAAATTGGTGCCAAAAACAAAAAGTACATCTAGACTATGAACTCTCAAATGATTTATGAGCGGTAAAAATAGTCTAGCTGAGTTTACACAAATTATTTATTGTTGGCTTGACCGATATGTCGGCCTTGCTTAACCTTGCCAGCGTAACATTCAGAAGTCCAAATAAATGTAGCGCCATTCATCAAGTTATTTATTTCCATGAGTGATTCAAGCAGATGCAGAAGCTTTTACTGGGGTTTATAGTACATATAAAGCTAATACATTTTACGACAATATTAGAGAAACCAAAACAAACTCAGCATGTCAACTATACCAGGAAACTGAGAGTAAATGAATTTAAACTTATCACCTCATAAATGTTGTATAGAGATGATCCTTCATCTGGCCAGTAGCGTTCACACTGCTGTTCTCCATCCTCTACCAGAGCAGTCATCATCACTATCACTGTGCAGCCATTCTCCCATACCATCTACAACACACACACACACACACACACACACACACACACACACACATAACTACTGTATAAAAAGGCTCCACATAGCAGAGAATGCTGCTAATATTGGGACTCAGGCAAAGAGGCCTTCGTTTCTTGTGAGTAAATGGTTACTGAATAGAACAGTATGAGAGTTAATTGTTAACCACTGAGCTGTTACTGACCTGCCAGAAGTCAGCAATCGTGTGTGGCAGGGGGCCTTGGGTTGCAATGTAAGCAGGCATACGAGGGTCATGGTCTATCTGTTGAGGAAAAGAGCAGTACTTATTTAGTTAACTACAGACATTGAAGAAATCAATGTAATATAATTGCTGTCTTTTTTCAAAATGTTTAATTTGTGTAATATTTCAGATAGCTGAAGGTGTTCTTACTATAATGCTGGCATTGATGTAGTCTTCTCTGCTGGGGTTAATTTCAGGCTTTAGCTTTACTCGGGAATGGTCATCTGAAACACATAACCAGACACACTGGCCTCAACATAATAATGAAAGATTAAGTACTGCACAAAGATAAAATATTTTTTAAAAATGATGGAAAAGCCAGGAAGAGTAGTAGTAGAAAGTAGTCTTACATGGTACAAAGTCAGGGTAGCGATTCTTCTCCAGGTTACTCTCACTCTGGGCGACAGAGACAGAGCTGGGTTCAGCCTGGTACGAGCACAAAGCCTCCCACTCCTTCAGCAAACGATCCTTATTCTTCAGATGGTCCTCCATATATGCCTGGCAAAACAAGGTCATGTTGCTGCTCATAATGTAGCTGGCACTGAGTCCATTTTACTTTGATAATGAAATCTTTACTATTTGTTATTTTTCTTTACTTTTTCTTTCTTTCTTTTTCTTTCACGATTTTTAAAAGTATTCATTTTTATTTATCACGTTTTTTGTTAAAAGTTAAGATATCAAATATGGAAAAGATATTATACAATCTAATGTATTTAATGTATTAAATCAAATACACAACAGGTTTTAAACCCATAAATCTTTTCAAAGTATTAAAAATATAAGGTAATATAATGCAACAAATATGTTCGATCCAGCCTAACATACCTATTACATTAAAGCAGTTTTTTTAATTGGAAGTTAAAAAACAAGCCTTTCTCATTGTGTAAGCGACACTCTGTACATAAACAACATGTCCTTTAATTAACGACCGATTTTTTTTCCATTTAGTCTAGCTGCAGTTTTTCTATGAAATTATTTGCTATTGACTTATACTGTCAGAAGGTGAGGTACATGTGGTTAGGACTGGGACGCTCTGTACCAGTATCATGTGTCCAGTAGAGATGTCCATGTTAGACTGAGCGGGTTCTTCGCTCCATGACGGTGTGCTGCTGTGGGAGCTGGGGCTGTGCTGCGGCCCATCACTGAACTGAGATGACACGCTGCTCACTCGGGATGTGTCAGTGCCCCTGCGGCCGCCTGGCTCTGGACGGCTAAACGACGACTTTGCTGCCATGTGCTGCCGACAGAGCTCCTGAGATATGCACCCACGCATGCACGAACACACACACACACAGGCACAGAGGAAAGTCAGTCACATAGTTCAAATGCGCTGTCTATAATTTTCCGTTGACACATTAACTACATTCCATTATGACAAGCTTCATCCTTCACCAGAGGGAAATATCTATTATTTAGTTACTGTCATTTCAAAAGCTTGTGACTACACTTTTGTTTTTTGTTTTTGCTTTTATTACAGTGAAGATTTATAGTGTGTGTATGTGTGTGTGTGTGAGAGAGAGAGTGTGTGTGTGTGTGTGTGTGTGTGTGTGTGTGTGTGTCTATTCAAATACCCAAATAAACACAATGAAAATGGTTCCAAATATTTTACATTTACCCCATTATTCAGTATTCCTGTGCTCTCACCTGGTAGTCAAAGTGTGTCTCGGCTCCGGCCTCAGGGCCCAGCCCCAGTTTGCCTGAAGCTAGCTGTCGGGCATGATGACGCAGACAGGCGATAGCTAGGGCAACCAGTACCACCGCACCCACACATGCCATGGCAACCATGGTCAAGACGACTCCGCGTGAGCCATCTCCGATCCGCGTGGCCTGAGGAAGTCCCTCACTCCTCTATAGGGAGGTGGAGAGAAATAGAGAGGCAAGGAGAGAGAGAGAATGAGAGAGAGAGAGTGAGGAAGAGAAAATGTGGCAAATTAATAGCACACCCTTTTAATCCCAACCAGTAATATTATAGCAATTAAACATTCAAAATCAATTTAAATGTAAATTGAATCTGCGTTCCCTGGATTACACAGAGCAATCAAACAATGAAGTGAGAGAAAAGAGGAAAGAAACTTGTATTTTTCAACAGTCATCCGGATTCAACTTTGTCACCAGAAATGAGATGATTATTCGCTGCTGCAGCGGTGAGCCAAAGGTCCAGCCGAACATGTCTCTAACAGCAGCGCAGAGGAGGAGGGGGCATGCTAGGTGCCGGGTTTGGGTGGTCTCTCTGGCACAGTTAGCAGAACGTCTCCCCCGCACTCTCTCTCTCTTTGTCTCTTTTGTTTCTCTCTCTGTTTGTGTAAACAAGCTGGATGTCAGCACCATCATCAGCGACTAATTACCCGGGCAACCCACACACTCACACACACACACACACACTCACACACACACACACACACACACACACACACACACACACACACACACCCACACACAC
>JBBIGA010000002.1:18922517-18934497 GCA_037576975.1 Alestes dentex
CAGTCTCTTACCTCTGGTTTGTGACGATGTAGCCATATTCTTCTCTGATGTTGTTTCCACCCTTAGCTCCTGTTTTTGAGTCTGGTGAATTTTTCTCTTTTAGATCCAGGTCCTTCACTGGCACGACAGGGTGTGTGGTGGAACCAGATCCATGAGGCACTGAAGCTGGGGTAGAGGGGGCCGGAGCAGAGGCCAGGTGGGCCCCGGCAGTGGAGGGAACGGCCACAACAGGAGGCAGAGGTTTGGCACCTTTCTGTGACACTGTGTCACTGCCTTCTACGATAGTCTACAATTATAAAACAGGAGAGAATTTACTTATTTCAAAATTTTAATACAGGAAGAGCAAAGAAATTAAGGCAAAGCCGCCAGAGACCCAGTTTGTACCTCTGTAAGTTTTATTTGATCACTCAGAAATCGACACATATTGGCCACAATCTTATTTTTCAGCTTGTTGGTACAAAATACTTAGTGGCGAGGTCCCTCAGACGTGTGCCAATAAAAGCACACAAAAGGAAGATAAATGATTTGTGGACATAATCTCCCTCTGATTATTGACTTTTCACATTACTGTATTAAGAAGCTCTAAACAATATGTTGCTATTGGCAAGGCTGCTTGCACAATATTGAAAAATAATCCTTAGACATACGCTGGTGAACATGTTTAGAATGTACCTCTTTCACTGAGACTGTTCCCGGGTGGTTATCTGAGAATCACAAAATAGGAAAGAGCCCGATGAAACGAATATGTTTTTCAGCTCGGCCTTTTAATGATTTGTTACGGAAAGTAGTTTGAGCTTTAAAATGATTTTTGAGCTTTTCATATAAGATGCTGGAATAGGGTTTTACCTGTGTTGTCGGTATTGTCCATCTGCAGAAGCTGTAGTAGAAGGGCGAGCCTGTTTAACTGCTGGCGGTTCAGTTCTTGTGGATCTATCCCCAGACTCTTCAATACCTTGGCCAGCTGCACCATTGTGTCATCTGCAACACACACAGACACACAATTACACAAAGAGCTAAAACTCCACTAACAGCATCGCACACTTAAATCACATCACTGTACCAATGAACATATTGATTGTGACGAAGGTTTAAGACTTCCCAAAACGTATATGTTTTTTTCTAAATACATTCTTTCACATCCTAGAGAAACAATATGTTTCCGAATGTCCAATCCTCAATTTCCAGTTCACCCAGTTACCGGTATGCAAAAAAAAAATGTTTTATTGGGCATTACATCCATGATTCCGGCCTAGACAAAAAGAATTACAGTTGCATTGTAAAATAAAAGGTAACTCCTCTCCCTCTTCAAAGTGTGGACATACTGGCACTTACCATCCAGTCCAGACAGAGAGCTGTAATCCTGTGGAACCTTTTTGTTGGTGCGCTGGCGTGAGCTGGGTCGTTCCTGCAGGGTGTAGTCTTCTCCATAATCCAGCGGGAAGTCCAAGTCTTCATAATAAGGGGCAGCAGGGAGGCCTGCTGCCCCCCGATGGCGGAACGAAGGCTGTGCAGAGGAGAGGTAGAGGGAGACAGCATCCTCCACCAGCTGCCGCTCTCTGTCTCGCTGGTGCTGTGAGGTAGGACGCGAGGAGGGGCGCTGGTAGCCCATGCCGCCATGTGGATGTAGGGAGTGAGTGATATCACCCTGTCAGGGGACAATCAGAGACCAGACTAGAATGGGAGGATACGGACACTTGCTTTTATGTATAAAGCATTCGAAGATGAGGTCAGAGAATCCAATGCAGCGCTTTTCAAATAGTTTCAAATGTTGTACCTGCAGGTAGGCATATGGGTCCAGTGGTAGTGCTTGCACACGTAAGGACGAGGACTGGCGAGGATCTAAAATCATATAATCCATATAGTTCTGGGCAACACTGGGTTCTGATTTAGAGCTGGAAGAGGCCTTCTTGGGAACATGCTGTGAAGACCTGTATAGATAACACAAAAATGATCACTTACCTCCTAAAACGTCAAATATGAACTATGACAAAAGTTAGTGTGTAATACAGTGTAAATAACTGTAAATTCCCTATAGTAAATTCCCTACAGTATTAGATCTGTTCCTATAGAACAGATCTGCACAGTGTTTGTATCTCTGGTGAAATAAATTACACTTTAGCATGTACGTGCCAAAAGACGTTTTTTGGGGCAATGCCTCAAATCACTTTCCAGTGAATGGTTCTTTGAAGAAATGTTTTTGTAAATGAGAGTGCATGTGAGAGGAACCTTTTGAAGTTTGAGGAACCTTTAAGGAACCTTTATGCCAAATGCTGTTCTTTCTAGAATTCAAACATGAACTGATTTAGGAACTTTTTTTTCTTTTCAGAAATGTAGTTCACTGTAAAAAGAACAGGATGAGGGTTGATCTGAAGCACATTTGAGATAAAATATTGCTTTTGTATATGAAACTTTTGTATATGAACAGAAAAACCATTTTTGCGGTGCAAAAAACACTGGACACAAATTCAGAAAAGATTTCCACATGGACATACGGCATCAATTTGTATTGTAGGGCCTAGAATACAGTGCAGAGATGAGTGCTCATGATAGCTTCTGCTGCCTCCGATACTCACTGTGCCGACTGAGAGGTTTGGACCCGAGAGTGAGGAACACGACTCAGCTCCTTTGCTATAATGTGCTGGGTGATGTCATCCTGCCAGGAGAATCCTGTCCGAACACACACACACATACACACACAGGACAAAACAGAGAATGTGTCAGTTATTGTGTTTAACCTCTCAAACTGCAAGCTTATTATTCAGTTATTAATATTAAGATGTATATTTTTTATTTATTGCTGTTGGTTTATTATTGTTGTTGTTATTCAGTAACTACTATAAATCATTTGGCACCATCAATAAAACTAATGAGCTATAAAACTAGTGAGTTATTCGGTGAGGTTATTAAAAACATATGACAGGTAGAACTGTTGTAAAAAATACTTTCTCGTCCATCAAGTCATTTTATATTCAGGCGATGGCATTTGACCAAAAAAATCATGAATCATTCTGAGTAGGTGTCCATGAATATGTTTTAAGTGCTGGATGACTGTTAAGCATGTTTAACTTCTAGAGAACTCTTTAAATGAGTGATGAGTAATACGAGCTAAATGAAATGTGTTTGCATGCACCTTGCATCATCAGCTGTTTAAGTACTTCCTGCAGTCTCTGGAGAACAGGCACAGACACTTGGTACTGAACATGATCCTGCCTGGAGCTCCGACACTGGCCAAAGAGTCTGTCTGTAACACACAGTACACACAAGCATTAACACATCACACGAGAGAGAAAGCAAGAAAGGGAGAGAGAAAGAGAGAGAGAGATTTGTCATATGCATTAAATTGTGTATGGTATATGGTAATGTTAAGACAAATGATAAAATCTCATACTGTCTGATACGTTCTGTATTTTAGAAACTAAGATTTCACTGCAACTTACTGTGAAAAAACTTCTTAGTGTCTAAAAAGACATGTTACAGAGAAGGCAAGAAAGTTTTTCAACACACTTTTGTTCAACACCACGAGGGAAATTTAGATTCATAACTCACAAACGCATATACGCACATACCCAAATTCACCACCCACATGCAAACCACTGAGTCATCCCTGACTAAAACGTTGCATTTTAAAAAAAGACCCCGGTGGAATTGATCCCTGAAAGCGGTCGAGCTCTCAGCCTGAACCCAGCCCCATTTCTCCATCCAGAGCTGACATGACTCACAGCTATTTATAGGTTGAGGGAAACAGGAGAATGGCACTATATGGGCGAGATGGATCAGTAACACACGGATATGGAAATATGAGACATAATCTGGCATAATAAAACCCTGGCCAACTGTTTAAGTGATGACACACTACAGCTAAAGACAGAAGAATTAACACAGAATAAAATATAGTAATTAACTTCATTCCCTTAGAATGACTATTTTTACAATTTACTTTTTCATCTACCTGCCACTGATATAAATTCATATTGGCTATTGGGCTGGGCTGTATAACAATATTTATTGTTATTGTGGTAAATTATGTCATAATATTCTAGAATATCACTGAATAGAAAGATATTCTATAATGTATATAAATATCAACACAGCATTTCATTTAAACTATCAGAAACGCATCAAAACAACTTTGCAAAATAAAATGATTTGCGTTAATTTAGAGGTAAAGAACATTTTTTGCCTTTTCCTGTAAAGTTACTATTTTAAAGATTCTTGCATTTTTTTGAGCATATCATGGATATTGTCCATATATAATAAAATACAGACCGACAGCATGTTTCATTACAATCCGGTTTAATATTTTTTGTAAAAGGCAGATAAAGTATAATTAGCTTTTATTCATTAAATATTTGGATACTTTTCAAATTGGTTCTTTGTTTGTTCAACTTTTCACATGTCAGAACAAATTAATATTGTGACATACATCCTTGAGTATTGTGACATTATCTTTGCTCTATCATCCCCCTATAATGTAAATCATTTTTACATTTTTCTCACAGATTGTTGTTTACGGACAGAGAATTGAGGTGCAAAAATAAGTCTCTGCATATTATTTACTGTTTTACTGATTTCTTGGTTAATATTTGAAATATGAAGGTGAGATAGGTGGTACGAAGGTGAACTCAGAAAGAAAAGGTTCCAAAACTTTTTAAAATATGTTTTGGTTAGTCAGAATGATTTTTTTTTTTTGTATTTCAAATGTGGTGAAGCGTTTGCAAAGGCAACAAGGGAAAACCACTGTTTTACTCTTTTACTCCCCTCTTAATTATCCTGAAATTTCAAAGGTGTTCAGAAGAAAGGTTGCAACTCTCAGAGCTATTAAATGCCTAATGGAGGGCATAATGGAAAGCCTGAGCTTTACAGCAGAGAAAGAGTGGGAATAGGATTCTTAGGTTTTAATGTTATCATGATGAAGAGCCAAAGAGCAGCAGAGCTGCAGGAGCAAGGAGAGCTTAGAAGGAGGAAGAGAGGACCATTAAAACAAGAGGATGTCTGCTGTATTCAGTCTCATACGGGTGTGTGAGGGAGTGTGTGTGTGTGTGTGTGTGTGTGTGTGTGTGTGTGTGTGAGAGAGAGCATATCTCCGTGCATATGTAATGTGAGTATGTCTGGCGCTCCTGTTTCTGAGGGTATGCCAGTGTTTGTGTATATGTGTGTGTGTGTGTGTGTATATGTGTGTGTGTGTGTGTGTGTGTGTGTGTGTGTGTGTGTCTGAGTGCATGTGTGTGAGTGCCTGTGTGTAGGTGTCAGAGAGGCAGCTCTCCAGAGAATAACATATAGCATGCACAAACACAGGCAGGACAAAGTGTCCCTACACATCTGCCATCCAATCCAATCTTGAGAGAAAAAAGCCTTCACCAGCAATGATCTGCTAATAGTCACAGACCCGCCGCTGTATTTTCAAAACTGTTCTCTAAAAAACATTTGCACAAGATCAGTAATTAAACTGTGCCTGTGTGTATACACATCTGTGTGTGCATGTGTGCATGTATATGAGTGTGTGTGTGTGTGTGTGTGTGAGTTTGTGTGTGTGTGTGTGTGTGTGTGTGTGTGTGTGTGAGTGTGCGTATGTGTGCGCGTATCTATGTGCAGAATAAACGCAGCGCCTGTGCGTAAGCGTAGTGACTCATCAGTGATTGTGGAGGCGTGCACCAAGTTGCAATGGGCTTGATGATGTCAAGGTTGCCATGGAGACAGAAGGCAGTGGGGGAGGGGCTTTGTGAGGGTACAGAAAAAAAAAGACAGAAAGAGATTGAGAAACAGAGAGCGGAGCAGGTGACAGGCAGTGAATGGCCTGTGACACTGCCCGCAGTGTAGTAAGCTCTCAGTTTTATATGTAGCTTTGTACCAATTAAATAATGGCCAAAACACAGATGGAGGAAACGCATGCTCTAAATATGTTTTTTTTTTTAATGTCCTAACATTAAAAAGTGATCTGTCCTCATGGGTAATAGTAGGTATTCACCCACGAGAACCTTTCATTTAAAAGTACACAACTGAAGGATAAACACACACACATACACACACACACACACACACACACACACAAAAAGGAATAAGCTAAGTGAAATTTCCCTGTGATGGGAATGACAATGTAAATTATTCAGCAGTGTGTATATGTCGTGTGGATGTGTTTGTTTGTGTGTGTGTGAGTGTTTGTGTGTGTCTGTGTGTGTGTTAGAGTCTCCTGTTGTGCACTGGCTGGATAAAGCAGACCTGAGGCAGGAAGCACCGAGCTTCTGATTAAATCATCATGAGCAGGAAGTGCAGCAGCAGGACACAGAGGTTAGCATGGAGGGCTACGCTAACCTCCACCAACAGGGAGTTATTTCTGATACACTCACCATCAGAGCAGAACTGCTCTTTGGCACACAGCGTCTTCTCAAACAGACAGCCTAGAGAAAGAGAGAGAGAGAGACAGAGAGGGAGAGAAAGAGAGAGAGAGATAGAGAGAGAGATGGGATGGGGATTAACTATTAATCTAAAAACAAACTGAATACACAAACCATCAAAACAGCAAGTCATTGTGATTTGACTTTGATTTAATGATGCCACACATTTCCAATCATTCAAATAGAGTCAACATACTGGGTATGAGTTACACATCTGACCTGTCCGTGCTCCACTCACAAATAATCTTAGCAGTATTATAGCATATTAGGAAATATGCTATTAAGCTTTAGGAAATGTTAAATCCCATTCAACCTTACGAAAAACGTTAAGTGTCATTTTTGTCACAACATAATATTGAGTTTCCAGTTTAATATTCTATGATTTGAAATATGTTGGACTACACTATTGTAACTGGTACTAAGCAGGTTGGCGACAACAACAAATTTTCCACACACCTTGATCACACAACTACAAAAACAGATCTATCTGTTCAGTATATCTGTTCATATGCATAGAGAATGATCCATTGAAATGAGTAACACACTCTAATGAAATATCTAGTTAAATATAACTTTGTTCCCAATTTCTTCCCTAATCTCTCCAGTCAATGCAATTTCCCACCCACTAGCTATGTCTCCCTCTATCACACAATGCTACCAGCACTAGCCAAATGAAGGCTAATGTGCTTCCTCTGACAGGAGTGAAGCAGCACTGTATTTTCTGAACTGCTGCTAATGTAACATCATTGGAAAGCTCAACACACTCAGAGAAGGCTAACTGCCAATACTGTTTCTATTACATCATGCTGAGTGATGGGTGGAGAGGGAGGGCCATCCAACCCACCAAGGCCAATTATACTCTCTTACACTCCTGGCTACGGCTGTGGAATTGCCAGGGACTAAACTTGCCATCTTCTGAGAAAAGTGGCAGCACTTAGACAGTTGCACTACTCAGGAGCACAAATTTATTTTAATAAAAATGTCAGATCCAACTGAACTTTAATCCCAGACTCCACGCTTTATCCCCACAATGGCGCCAAATGACTAGATCTAGTTCACCACAATTTTAATCACATGACTTTGATTCACTGACATAAATATCACCAGTTTTTGTATTCAGCCTTGCAAAGCATTGCCAGTGGACTACCCTGCATTTCCAAGCATTTCTGTACCCTGTTTGATCTTCTGGTTTAACTCCCCTGCTTGTTTTAACTCGACCCTGACTCTTCTCTAGCTCCTTCCTGTTCTGTTTGCTCATTCAGTTTGCCTTCCTGGACTTTGATCTTTTTACTACGACTCTCAGACTTGATTCATTCAAATGACGATTTGAACGTGTTTGCCCATCGGACTGCATTCTGGTTTTGAACTCCTGCTCATGTCTGTTTTTTGTCAACTGCTGCTCAGTGGAATGAACATGGGTGCTTATTTTACTCTGCACTTGGGTCTATTCTGGTCAGTAGCCGACAAAAAACTGAACTGCAAGAAATTGTCGCACCTGTTTGTACAACCCTCTTGCTTCAGTTTTAGTGCACAGGGTAAACTTCAAAGTAAAATCACCAGTTCAGTTAGATGTCACTCAATACTGTGGATTTTTGCTGTTTATGAAGACTTAAGTGAATGTGAATTGTTGACGGCAGCTCTTATTTGAGCTGGGCTTTTGGATGTCTGGGTGAGTGACCTCTTCCTTACACACATTCAGCTCTGCATCAGTGGGCAGCTTGTAAACAGCCACTCCACACAAATCTGTTTCTACTTGTTTTTCTCTCTATGCTTCACATACAGGAGTAAAGCTGGAGCTACATCTGGGTAGCAACAGTAAAACCACCTTAAACTCTAATAACGAGCAGCGTTTAGCTGCACTGTGCCCTGCAGCAGTAGCTGAAGGCCTCCTTTCTCCTGGGTGCAGAGTTACTGCGTGGACAGCAGAAGATCCGGAGCAGCCTTGGTGGCCACACTGTTCACAGCTGATCAAACACTGAGCTGACTTAATGGGCAGACGGCTCTCCACCATCTTCACATAAGAGTGTGCGTACGTATATGTGTGTGTGTGTGTGTGTGTGGGAATCACATGCATGGCTGGAAGCACTGCTGCCAATTGAATGGAGCAGGGCAAACAGATAAAAGTTTCCAGTGATAATCAGGCATAAGAGTGAAGCCTGAAGTGGCACTAATAGGTAAATGATTAAATGTTGTCTCACAAAATTTTCCAAAATATCAGACAGTGTTTACAGTCTTTGAAACCTGTGCCTCCTGGGTGCTGTTATTCTCTGCTAAAATAATATCTTACAAATCAGGCATGCAGTTCATATCCAAAGGTGTGTAGACACTTGCTTATTAAATGCGCCCACAAACGTTTGTTGACACTTCACTGTAACAATAGCCTACGATCTTTGGGGAAGTCTTTAAACTAGAACTTCAAACATTGCTGTGAGGAATCGATTGCAGTTACAAGATATTTAAGGATTATACAAACACCACTGCAACTCACTACAAAAGTAACGAATGATTTCACTTTTATGCAGCTCAATACAGGACGGATATATACTCTAAACGAGACATGGCATTAGGCATGGTGACCTTAGACTCATGATCATTCGCTCCAAAATTGGACTGATCTTGACTGAAATATTGTAAATGTTAACTAGGCAAAAATAATAGGTAATTTCAAGGTAATTTCATTTTTTAAGATTTTAAACCGTTCTTTCCCAACACTATGAAGCGCTCAGTAAGTAACATACAGTTTGCTCAAATGTATATTTTTATTCAATACTACTAAATCTAAAAAAACAGCCTTGCAGTGTGACACCAGTGCCAACATACCTGTAGCAATGATACATCACCCAGAACCAGATGCAAAAATATTGTTTGTTTAGATTTGATGGATCATTCCGTTTCAGAATCACAAAGACAAATTTCAGAATCACAAAGACAAAAAAAATAAGAGCTTTCCTCATTCCTAAGTAAAATGCTTAGGTTTTCCCTCCTATTTCTCTGTCATAGCTGGGTGTACATCAGCTATTTACCAGCAGAGGGAATGGACAGATGTGCTGGTGATTTCGGCCAGTCCCTGTGAGAATATCCTACTTGCATTATTCATGGCAAATATAAATAGGATGCGACGAGGCTTGTCAATCTTGCGTCCCCACTCACTAACAGGTGGTGATCAGAGCTGTGTGACAAAATGAGTAATTCAGGAGGAAATGGAGAAAGCAAGGGAGAGACGAAACGAGGGAGCAAGCAAGAGAGGATGTTATCACATCACAGAATGTGGCAGAGACAGCCTCAGATCTGACAGCTTCCCGCTCACACTGGACACAATCTGCATGCTGATGGCAGCTCTCAGTCACAAGGGTACACATACAGAAACGGAAACCATTTTCAAATAACAATTTAACCCTTTAAATCACAGGCTTTTATATTCTGTTATATCCTAAGGCTTATCATACAGTTACTACCGTAATTTTTTTTATGAGAGCCAGAATTTGAATTCTGTGATGGGTTCTCAGACGGAATGAAGAAAACAACCATTGCACAGACAAAAACATGACCAAATGCAGAAGCTCACACATAAAACTTCCTCACAGTAACACTATTCACAATGGGTGGAACAGGGTGCCACTCTGAAGTATGGATCTTGAAGGACCTGTGGTGGTGTGGACATGCATAATAGACAGAGTGAGGGTTTGACGTGGGCTTGCATATACACCGTGAGTCACTGCTGCCCCTGAGAGTGGGGCTAACACAACAGAAGGGAGAGAGAGAGAGAGAGAGAGAGAGAGAGAGAAGGAGAAAGAGAGAGAGAGGGATACAGGTGTCTGACATAGAGAGAGTAGGTGGTTGGCAGCAGACATGTGTGATATATGTATTTTATTCAAAAATACACTCCAATACACCTGGGACTACAGCTACAGAAGAGGGTTTGAGATTAGCTGTAAAAGCATTAACAAGTCACACCAGCGCTACACAAACTGCAGTGGCATACAGAAAATTCAGTCTTTTGAGCCAACTAAACTGACACCAGCAAACAATTAATTAATCATGATTTAATGCATGACATTTGAGATACAGAAAAACACCTAAAGGCATCTCTTGACTCATTTGTTCCCCCTTTCTCAATTTTGAGGTGTGCTGTGGGATGGCTATGGCCAGAGCAGAGAGAGAAAGCTATCTATATTTTAACTCAGTTAAAGCAAAGGGATGAAACCACTGAGAACAAACAGTATTGAGTGTAGCTGCTGTCCGTGGTGCTGAATAGCTCCCACCTTCAGGCGGTCGCCCAGTTCCACCAGTTGCTCCAGTATGGTCACGACCACCCTGGTCTGTGTGTTTTTGTTGTTTTAGAGACCACGTTCAGCTCAACGGGAGCATTTGGAGCAATCCGGGCCCGTCTGGACCTTTAAACAAAAGGTGTCATGGATCTCAATAATCAGCTAAACCAAATCTCAGAGTTTGAGAAGGATGGAGGCTAAATGTTTAAAGCATTTTTCTCCTCCATGGACCGTCAGTGTGTCAGAGACAGGCGTAACCTGAGCCAGGATAAACACAACTGCAGACCCAACTAAAGTCATGCGTCTTTGGAGACGCTGGTGCACATGAATTCGCCCCTGCTGCAAACTCACGTTTGCTTCTCGTACGTTCTGATATTCTCCTGCCCACTCCCTGCTCTCTTGCCCCTCCGTATGCATCCACTCACCGTATTTGCCCGCCATCCCGAGCTGGTAGAGCACGGTCATGCCCAGCACGGCTCTCCATAGTCGTGGATGCATCGTGCCGACGAGTATCTGGATCCAGAACCGGACGGTCCCCGTCCCAGATCTGAAAATCTAATTCCACATTTCTATCCCCCTTCCCTCCTCTCCTGCAGCAGCACAGGTGATCAGAGAGCAGGACGCTGGGGCTGGAACCGAGCGAGGCAGGACGAAAACACACACACACACGGAGGCGTTGGCGGTGGGTCGTGTGGCGCCCCCAAGCGACTACTGCCTGCATTGCTCGAGCAGTGACGTCATAGCGGGAGCCCGAGGGTCCACCAGGGTTCATGAAGGACTGCTGCCTTAGCCGTTCCTGCCTTCCTCTGGCAGGTGGGAGGGAAACCACTCTACGTGAGGGGCTTAACAGGAGTCATTGTTCAGTGAAGTATGGGAAAGAGTTGCACTCTTGTTTAAATAGTTGCTCTAAATATGCTCATAAATAAAAAGGGGGATTAAGGGATATTAGGTTTGCATTAATTTAGAAACTGACACACAAATGGACACTGAAATGCATGTACACACGAACATACAAACGCAAACAGATATACAGACACAAACACACACATACATACATACACACACAAATGTATAGGAAGTAGGGGTGCTGAAGTGGCTGCACACACACACACACACACACACATGTTTAGGAGGTAGGGGTGCTGAAGGGGCTGCACACACACACACACACACACACACACACACAAACACAAATATACAGGACGTTGGGGTGCTAAAGGGGCTACACATACACACACGCACACACACACACACACACACACATTTACACAAACACAAACACAAATGTATAGGAAATAGGGGTGCTGAAGGGACTACAGC
>JBBIGA010000002.1:18943302-18960727 GCA_037576975.1 Alestes dentex
TATTAGTTACTGAATAAAGTCTTAAAATGAATAATTGAAGAATGAGCCTAGGTTTTAATTGGTCAGTTATGTTGACTCCAAAAGAAAATCTCTAAAAATGTATAATTAAAATAACTTTATAATTGTTCCAGTTGTAGATGCCAAAAAACAATACACCAGGTGGCAGTTGTCTAAATGTCTATTGTCTATTGTTAAAGATTTATAAGCTAATTGGGACAATATAGGCTTGAGAAATTTGGCTCTGTGGTCAGTAGTGAGAACAGAAGTCCTGCTTGCTGCAGCTTTCCCAAATGCTAATCTATATGAAAAAACAAAGTCTCAGAGCCAAACTAGAGCACAGCACTGAATCACCACTCTGGGGCTTCTGTTCTCCGTCTGTACTAAGGATGCCACATCCCACTCGCTCAGACAGCCGCTCACCCACCAGCTTCCTGAAGGAGTGATATCTCACAACATGGATATGGAAGGCTTGAAGTGTGTATGAGTCCAGACCAAGGGCTCTGAGATCATTGTGGAGAAGCCAAGCTCTAAAAAGAAAGTCATGGCTGCTGACCTTATGCATGGCAAAATCAAGCTTTTGCCTTACCTCATACACAGCTAAAAGAAATTCTTTAAAAACTGTGGTTGTTCATAGCTTTTCACTGTATATCAGTGTAGTGCAACATCACAAAACTCATGTATATACAAAAGAAACCTCAGTGGAATTCTAGCAATGGCTATACCGTGTGTAATGTTATGACAGTTATTTAAGATCATTTTCCCAGGTAACACAAGACTCCATGCCTTCAACACATAACTCTGTCTAGGCCAAAGACCACCTCTGTCGACCCACTCACCCTATCCTGCTCACTTACTGGCATCTACCCCACCCAACAACTGCAAACCCAATGACAGCTGAGAGAACATAGTGGGCAACGGGAAGAGGTGGGGGAGTTGCGGGGGTTGTTATGGGTGAGGGTGGGGGTCTGAAGTGAGCAAAGCTACATATAGCAGCACCCTTGGTTTCTGGTCCTCATTCTAGTCAAGCCCTGCAGCTCATCCAGTTTCGACCCAGCGTATGTCCCAGAGTTTTCCAACCATGAGCAAGACCTACAGTGCATCCGCTGAAACGGCCTCCTCCTACCGCCGTACCTTTGGCTCAGGCCTGGGCTCCTCCATGTCCAGCTCGCTGTTCTCCGGCCTGGGCTCCTCTGGCTCTTCCTCCCGTATGTCTTCCAGAGTCTATGAGGTGTCCAAGTCCGGCTCAATTCCAGCGTTTTCCAGCCACCGGTCATCCTTCAAGGCTGGACCTGTGATGCGCTCCTATGCCGGTATGGGTGAGAAGCTGGACTTCAACCTGGCTGATGCCATGAACCAAGATTTCCTGAACACACGCACCAATGAGAAGGCTGAGCTGCAGCACCTGAATGACCGCTTTGCCAGCTACATTGAGAAGGTGCGCTTCCTGGAGCAGCAGAACCAGGCCCTGGCTGTAGAGGTGGAGCGTCTGCGAGGCCGTGAGCCTACCCGTATTGCTGAGATGTACGAAGAGGAGATGAGGGAATTGCGCAGGCAGGTAGATGCCCTGACCAACCAGAGAGCTCGCGTGGAGGTTGAACGGGACAACCTGGCTGATGACTTGCAGAAGCTCAAACTCAGGTAAGAGACTTTTTAGCACTGTATACAACTTGTTTGATGGGGTCACCACAGATATAGACTGTGCTCTATTAATCATCAGCTGGAGAGCTTTATGTTCTTGTAGCAAGGTGTTTGAAGCAGTTTAACATATAATGCCCACTAGACAGACCAGAAGTGAGTCAGTTATTAAGAACATTTAGAGCTATTTGAAGGGCAGCTATAAATAAGAATGACAGGGTCTTTATAGTTCTCTTCAGTGCCCGGGTGATTCTTCACTGCTTCTGTCACTCCCACCTATTCTGACGCAAGTTATGCAACAGCACGTCTGGCCTAAAAGAAGTCACAGGCTGCTAGACTGGAAAGAGACTGGCTGTCCTCATAACTCACGTATGTGATTGGAAAGCGTCATGGAACAGGACACTCAGTCACTTTTATTATGGTATTTTTGACAATAATCTACATCTACTTAAATTCTACAGTGAAATTTAATATGATAATTCTTTGAATTGGCATTAAATGAAACTTCATGGTCTGACAGTAACATAGCCCATCTCTTGCAGTACAGACCTGTTTAAGCTCAGATTCCGGCAATACAGCTTAGACCAGGGTTATACAACGCTTTAGTACCTGGAGGAAAAAGTGTGTATCATTGTTCCATAGATATTAGTTAACAGTTTAATTAGCAGTGATTGTTGTCATTTATGGAAGCCAATGTTCATAAAAGTATAAGCTCTAAACAGCTGTGATAACAATACAGAATCATGACTCACAGAGGAATACAGTTAGTAGGCAAAGCCAGTTAAAAGTACAGTGGCCAAAGTACAGTGGAAAAGGTGGAAGAGGGTGAGTGAGAGAGAAGTAGAGGTAGAGAGAGTATGAGAGAGAGAGAATGAATGGGTGGTATATTTTAATGCATGGTGTACAGTAACCCTACGTAGCGACCACTGCAGTTGCTCACATTGAAGGTGTGGTGTATGTTATTTGAAATGTGATTTGACAGTACTAGAGTTGCGCTCCCAGCTGCAAGAGGACCCACAATCATGTAAGAGCAGCTACCAGATTAGAAAGCTATTATTATCCTCCCAATATACCCCCCAAGCACTGCAGAGAATTCTTATCTCCTAAAATACACTTATCTCTCTCTCTCTCTCTCTCTTTCTCTCTCTCTCTCTCTCTCTCTCTCTCTTTCTCTCTCTCTCTCTCTCTCATGTGTGGGCGAGCGTGTGTGTGTGTGTATATGCGAGGAAGCGAGCACATAGCACTCAGGAGACGGCAGGCATTTGAGTGTGACTGCCCCACATTAACAATACTGATTCACGATAACCATTTGTCGGCTTTTAATAGCAGCTGCTATTCATAGGCATTACTTAGTGGGACTGGATCTCTGCATAAAAAGACTGCCTAAAAGACGAAGAAAGAAGACTTTAAATGGTCATATCTTTTTCTTATATAGCTCCTTACTCTGGAATTTGTGTTTTTCAAATTCAGATTAAAACATATTAGATTGAGGCTACTGTATATGTGCTGTGATTAGGTCTTTTTTATTCTACAGTTTAAAACTGTGATGTTATGTCATTTGAATCTTTGACCTTTTCAACATTATGCTTGTCATCCTATGAAAAGCAATTTGAGCATTTGTTACTTAAATGAACAATGCTGTATGATTAGCAACTATTATTATTAGTATTAGTATTATCGTTGTTGAGAGTATAAGAACAGTAACGTGTTGAAAGTATTGGAGCTCACTTGATTTTCTCATGGCATATCATGGCATGTAATAGAGCCATGTGTATGGTGTGACTCCCACATCTGTCATTGAAATATCATCAGACTAGATCAGTCTGTCATCAATGACATGCTTGAAAGTAGATACATGGTGCATGCAGTTGGTATCACTATTTCAAAGGAGTTAGGGCCATAAAGTTTAATTACCACTGCAATGGTGTTATTCCACATGGTACGTAGCCCACCTTTTTTCAGGCTTTCACTTTGTTCCCTTATGGTAAGGTGGTATTAGTGGGCCAGTTAACCGTCATTTTTTTCTAAATTAAAAAACAGCTGTCTGTAAAGCAAACGCCTACTGGGGATTAGACGAGATATATTTTTGAAGAATGGGAAATTCTTATATTGCCACACTAACATAACAGTTATGTTACTCAGCATAAAAAGACATTTTAATAATTAAAGACTAATGAACCTGTTACCCCTGTGGACATTTGTAGGGTGTCATATGTCTTTAAAGCAGAAACTTTTTTTTGTTCTTCCACAGACTTCAGGAAGAGATCCATCAGAAAGAGGAGGCCGAGAACAACCTCTCTGCTTTTAGAGCTGTGAGTCCACCTCAAACAGTCATATCCAGCACCAATGATATCTCACACATTTCAAATCATACCCAGATATCTAGTTAAGCTTCCATATGTCGTGTTAAACTTGGTCCTGGAGGGCCTGTTTCACCAAACTCGGCAGGCCCTCAGTTTCCTCCCCTGTTTGAAAACCCCACCCTGCCTGACAAAACACTCAATCTGAAGTTTAATCTTTAAAAGACTATAAGTTTGCTATCAGATTGAGACTGAACTGTACTTCTTATCTTCTCTTTAGGATGTTGATGCTGCCACTCTCGCCAGGCTGGACTTGGAGAGACGTATTGAAAGCCTTCATGAAGAGATTGCCTTCCTCAAGAAGATCCATGAGGAGGTCTGTGTGCTTTTCAAAGCCTTTGCTCCTTCATCGTCACTCTACACACTCATTCACTTCCTGTCACTCCTGGCTATGTCAGCAGACCATGAAAACTCATCATCTTTTTCTATTTTTGTTGAAATGTAAGCCCTGCAGTGCATAACCAGAAGGTATCGCACATGTGTATTACACAAATGTATGCACATACTCATATCTCCAAAGGTTATTTCTTAGTCTCTCTCAGTTCTATCTGACATTTGGGGATGAATTGTCAGCATGACACAAGCCTGCATGTGTGTGTGTGTGTGAGAGTGAGAGCATGTGTGTTTGTCAGCTGTGCTCTGATAGGGAGGGGGGAGTGTAATACTGTGGAACAGATGCATTTCTATAATTAAAACCTGAGAAAGAGGTTCACACACACAGCCTTGAAACAGATTAAGAAAAATAGGCTACACTCACATATGTCCCACATTTTCTGTTTATTCATGGAAACACGCACCATAGGCAAGTATGGTACAGTAGATTAATTTGGTACGGTAGATTAAGAATTCTGTACTGGTTTAGATGAACCTAGAAGTTAATCACCTTGGCTTTCTAAACTACTCTTCAACTGTAGTACCAATTAGGCATTGCATTGCTGTAGCATGAATGAATGTTTATGGTTCAACAGTGTAATTGGAATGATTTCACTCAAACCCTTGAGGTGATTGTTTTTTTAATTTTTGATTCCTTTCTGCGTACAGGAAATCCGTGAGCTCCAGAACCAGATGCAGGAGTCCCAGGTCCAGGTCCAGATGGACATGTCCAAACCTGACCTGACTGCTGCTCTGAGAGACATCCGCGTGCAGTATGAAGCCATCGCTGCCAAGAACATCTCAGAGGCTGAGGAGTGGTACAAGTCCAAGGTGTGTCACTGAGACAAACACTATATATTATGATATTGCCAGGTGTAGCATTACCAGAAGTACAACAGTACCTTGCCTTCGCCCTCAAATTGACTACAGCAAATTGCTGGTGTCCCCAGGTGTCCGATCTGAACCAGGCCGTGAACAAGAACAATGATGCACTGAGACAAGCCAAGCAGGAGAGTATGGAGTTCCGCCACCAGATACAGTCCTACACCTGCGAGATTGACTCCCTCAAGGGCACCGTAAGTATCAATTTAATCTTTCTTTTACAAAATCTGTAGGAACAATCCTCATCCTTGACAGCAATCCAGACATGAGTTCAGTCCTGGAACACCCGTCTGAGCAGTTATTAGAAAGTCTGTAATGTATTTGCTCAAGTCTTTGCATGTACTGGCTTATAGTGAGTGGCAATGAAGCACAAACAACAGTTTTATATCTGTTCTCTACATCTTGCTATTTTATTCTTGCAATTACTATTTCTCTCTCTCTCTTTCCAGAACGAATCTCTGATGAGACAGATGAGGGAGATGGAAGAGAGGATGGGCCGCGAGGCCGGAGGCTACCAGGACACCATTGCCCGTCTGGAGGGTGAGATTGCTAAAATGAAGGATGAGATGGCCCGTCACCTGCGAGAGTACCAGGACCTCCTCAATGTCAAGATGGCCCTGGACGTGGAGATTGCCACCTACAGGAAGCTGCTGGAGGGCGAGGAGAGCAGGTTAGAAATTTTAAAAGGGTCAAGATGATATACATTACATTTAAATGGCCTTTAGATTATTCAGATATATTGCCTTGTTTTTGTTTGCGTATTTGTTTTTAACATATGTTTATTTAATCTTAACATTTTGTCCAAAACTGTATTAAAATACAAATGCAGTTTTATCATTATTGTTCAAAATTACAAAGAGAAAAGGAGAGAGGTAAACAAAAAAAAAATAGGGCAGGCAGGAAATAGAGACATACATGTGTAATTTTAAAATAATCACTACTGACAGAACAATGTTTTGGCAACAAAAACATAAATAATTAAAGAAACTGTTATGGAAATTGACTTCTCACTGATAATATCTATTGTGATCCAAAGACCAGTAGATTAAGGTAGGTTGATTGTAGCTAAAGAAAGATACATCAGGCTGACCATGTGAGGACTATTTTTATTGTGTGAAATAATGACCAGTTTAAGTACAGAGTGCCCTCACATGTTCTGTATGTGGGTCACTGGTGGGTGCTCCAGACATTCCTAACATATTGGACATTTAGTTTTTTAAGCATACCTTACAAGCAGAGAGACAGCAAGTTCACATTGTTATTATATAATGTTTCAACCTGTCATCTCTTTCCGTCTCAGGATTTCTCTGCCTGCACAGTCTTATTCCTCCTTGAGCTTCAGGGGTGATGTCAGAGGTGAGACTTTTATATTTCCCAAGAGCCTGAATGCTCCTGAGTGGATGGGATGTTCCTAAATTCTCCACCAGGTGGAGCAAAGCCTTTGTGTTTAGAAGCTTAATCCCTTTATCATGGGAACCATTTTTATAATGGTGGTGTAGCAACATTAACAAGGGACACTACCATTCCATATAGTTAGCCACTTAAATCCAAATACATGTATGCCAGTCCAGACTTTTCTCATTGTGAGCATGTAACTTACAGATAGGCTACACAGGTTCATAGCAGTTAGCAAATAACTTGAGTACTTATACATGGTTAACAGACAATTATATATCTAACTATGTGAATGTATCAAATCTAACAGAGACCAACCCAGAGCAGCACATGCAGCAGCGTTCCTCTGAGGTCCACTCCAAGAAAACAGTTCTGATCAAGACCATAGAGACCCGTGATGGAGAGGTGAGGCATGCCCACACACAAACACACAGATTACCAAATCACCTCAACCATGATTGCTATTTTTAAACAGACCTTTTTCAGATGTAATTTGTAGCTAACCGCTGTAAATGATTTGGCAACTACTTTGAAACTTGTATGTTTTGTCTAAATTATGTGTAGTTAAGAAAGTGCGGAAATGAAGTGTGGGCTTACACAGACTGTTGCAGTTTCCGGGGTTAAAGCTGTATCATTTTGCTCCTCTCATTCATCCATCCGCCTCCTTATTTTTCATTTCCCTCTAGACTAGAACATCTAGTGAGGGAATGAGTGCCATGAGCGCTCAGTGTGTAAGTTAAGCAGCAGTTCATCCATCTCACCTATTCTCATCCTCTCCTCTCCTTCCTCACCTGCTCACACTCTCTCTATCTCTTATGGGGTCCACTCTCTGTAAATGCACCACTGGCCTCCTCTGAAAGCTCCCCAGGCAGCATCATTAAAATCCATTGCACAACACTGATAGTGACTATCCTCTGTGTAGTGCCCTGCTTTACCGGGCCTAGGAGAGTGTTATCACTCAGAAACACATTTCTGACTGCACAAGACTACAGTAACTGGCTGTTTATCATTAGTTCTGACAGATAGTTCTGCATCAGCCCTGGTATTCAAATGTGACATAAAAGCACAGTAATTGGAATTCCTCTTAAATCACTGTGTGCATGTGCCGTTTCTCTTTGCACTTTTTGCCTGCCGATTTTACTTACTTAACACACCCACTTACCCAAGTTTTATCCATCTTCTGCTGAATGTGCGACTGATCGCTGCTGTTTGTCTCTCCCTGAAGGTTGTCAGCGAATCTACACAGCACCAGCAGGACATCATGTAAAACCGACAAGACGAATGAAGCAAATGTACCCGAATACATAATCTGATCCCTTTTAAAACAAAGACATTTCCATGCATCAGAGGCCTTCAGGTTTAGAATTTTTTGTTTATTCTCAGTGATGATATGATTCCATGACCTATGACCCCAAGCAGTTATGAATGAATAAGAAGATAAATCTGAAAGTGCACAGTATAAAATGACTAGAGATTGACTAGTGAATATTAATCCATGTCAGGCATTACTGTGAGGAATGTCAGCATACAGTTGGATTTTGTTTGCAAGTGTGTGCGAGTATGCTTGTAAGTGAGTGGGTCATATCTACTGAGCCATCTTCCATCATGACAAATGAACACAGAAAGATGTAAACATCACAGAACATTGATTTTGTGGTTTTTCTGTAATGAAACTTGAAGCAGTACAATCTGATATATAGGGTGTTCTTGATATGACCAGTGTTACAGTTATCTGGGCATATTTTCATCAATTTATCAGTAAAATGAAATACAAAAAAAAAATGGTGACACTTCATGGAGGACGCTTGATTGCACATGAATACCTGTGATCTGAGATTTTTTAGAATTGAAAGACTTCCAGATAAACACATCATTCCTTTTTGCTTACTGGATTAACTCAAATTGATGTTCACTGTGCCACATCACACCACCACGAGAGCATCTGTCACTAACAATATTCATCATGAATATCAGTAATGTTCGGTTTATAACTAGGTTACTAAGAAATGTTATATAATGTCATATGACTGTAAAAACACTTCTGTAACTGTGGTTTATTCAATGACTCTCCAAAACGTTTAATAAAATCATCTATCTTAGGTGTCATATAAAAACCTTCATTTTGTTGCTGTTGTTATTTGTTTGCACTAGTTGTCCGCTACATCGTGTGAACAGTTCACTACTAGGGGATCAACGTAACAACATACCTCATCAGTTAACTTCCATTAACACTGCAAAGACATCAGTGACCTCTGTTTATCTCCCTCTTCTTCACAAAGCTTATCATCCTTTTTCAAACCGTTATCAAACAGATCATCCACAACCTACAACATAATGCATTCATTATTTATGAGTGTAAACTCCTGAAAGATTAAATTGACTCTGTTGTTGCTCCTCAGAAAAAAACATAGGCACATGCATCATTTCTTCTTTCATACTTGGTTACACATCCTTTTGTGGCCTTTATGACCATGGAAATCCTGCCAGGTAAAAATGTCACCAGTCACTTGAGATTACCCCTGTCCGTTTTGCTTTAGGTGAGTTTCTGATAAATTTGAGATATAAAACTGAAATCAAATAACATTCTTGTCATACATACCTTTTAATCTTTATGGTTAATATTTTAACAACTTAAAGCCTGGTTGAATCATGCTGAATCATGCTGTTAAGAGTAATGCAATATTTTAAGATCATTATAGTATCATATTCCGTGCAACAAAATAAGCAGTGAAGTTTGTCACGGCATATACAACATCACTCATTTACCTGAATGATAATATGCCTGATGCACATAAAATTAGCCCAGAAGCTCTCTAGCCCATGACATGTTCACACGTTGTCCTACTGTGCATGCATCCGTGGTGTGAAAGTGCTGTTGTGAAATGCTAAAATCCCCATGCAATTCAGAATCTTCCCTTTCTCCATTTTAGCTTTTCCACAGAGTCTATGCTTTATGTCCAAGTGAAACACAACACTAACACTCCCACATTGGCTCTATATGCATGAGGGAACTCTGAGACATTTTAACTGACCAGCAGCATCATCAGACTTCAGTCCCAATTCTCAATGTGGAACAGGAGGTGAAATGCTAAAATAGAACTCTTGATTAAATATGCACCCAAAAACACTATCAAGAGACTGATGTAAAACCAGAGCATTAAAAAACAGTCACGCAACTAATTGTTCATGGCAAATTAATGTATGACTTACAATTATTCCAATCCAAATACGTAGTCTAAAGTAAAAAAGTAAGGTTAATGTTATTTTCTGTTGACTACCCATTAATTAATTCTACATATCAAGGAACAATACCCACATGCTAAATAAGCACTGTAATATCATGTGCAAAACACATGCATACACATAGATGGGTTGGCCTTTTCCCTTACATGTTAGGTTAGCTCCCCTTTTTTGTTCCACTTCAGCAGCCAACCGTCAGGCCCCGAGGCCAAAGGCCACTGCAGACACGTATGTGTGGAATCTTTCTATCTCCGTGACCTTTCTTTTTCACTGTTCATAATCACCTTTCCTTATCCAAACAAAGCATGAGTTGCACCCCGCTGCCCCGATCAGAGCTCCGGCTGACCTTTAGAACGCCTCCCGCAGACTCACCATCTGATTACAGTATGCCACTTCACAACTAAGGCTGAAAAAAACAGACACCTAAGGTGGTTAACAGCTCTGGCCTCTGTAGCTAGCAAACTCTGGGTAGACAGTTTGTCGGCTAGTTGTTATTGACAAAAAAAACTCTTCTGGTGTGCTGTCTTTAGGCTCTTCTGGTGTCTAGCTTGTCACAAGACTCTTGTGGTGTTAAATACAGTATGTGTTGCAGGGGAGTTTTGCTCTACTTCTGTTTGTCTCAATAATATCTGTCTGCAGAACAACAGAGCAGGCTGGCCAAGGCCTTTCAGTGCATTTTAGCGACCGTTGGGCTAATCAACATTTAAATAGTTTTTCGTGGGTTTCTGATCAACTTGTGATATGAAACTAAAATACAATAATATTTTTGTGTAATATTTTTGAATCTTTAATGGTTTTGCTTCAAAAATGTAAAGCCTGATTTGTAGATTAGGTATTTGCTTGAATCATGCTGAATTATTCTGTTAGGCTATGATCATATTTAAAGCTTATAATATTATAATATCTTATCATAGTCTGTTGAACAAAATAAGCTGTGAGGTTTGTCGCGGCACGTTCAACATCACTCATTTATTAGCAATAATTTCTATTCGTGAATGGTAATATGTATGATGCACATTAAATTAATACAGTCACTCTCTAGCCCATGAGTTAGCATGTTCACACGTTGTCCTACTGTGCATGCATCCTTACTGTGAAAGTGCTGTTGTGAAACTGGAGCTGTGTAGTCAGACCATTCCTCATTAGTCTTGGGCTCAGACACCCCTTTAAACTGACTGTCTGATCTAAACTGCACTGATCTAAAATTCCCATGCATTTCAGAATCTTCCCTTTCTCTGCTAAATGCTGTGCATGTGCATGGACCAACACTGACTAAAGACTGCGCCGGGTTATTGACAAAATGTCAAGACAAAAACCAATTGGGGAGAAACTCAAAAACAGACACCCAAAACTCAAGACAAAATAACGTTAGCAGAAAGCATGGAAAGACAGAACAAAAGACAAACCACAATAAAACCACACAGCTAATACTACAAACAAACTAGGCCTTAAGAAGAAAGCAATAGAAAACTGCCTATAGCTAATAACCACAGCAAGAAAAAACAAAGACAAGGCAAGGACTAAGGTGTAAATATGGATTAGAAACATTGGTAATACACTGCAGCGCTGACAAAGGTTTAGGAAAAAGGCAGTCATATATTAAGAGGAAAACGAGCCACAGGTGAGAGGTGAGACAGAGCGCTGTGGGTGCATTACCAAGGATGAGATGCAGTTACAGATTGGTCAGTTTGCATCAGACCTTTTCTAGTGTTTCCACATAAATGAAGTACTTTGGTCATTGTGCTTGTGTTTTCTGTAACTCATCTAAGAGCATCTTAATGTTCTTAAAGAAATACCCCATCTCAAATATACCTTTAAAGGACCCACAGTGGGTCTAGGTTTGGTTGTATGATCCTTGGCTCCATCACAGTCCTACCGCTCCAGGGTCTGCTTGGCATTGGACATGGTGACCTCACTCATGAGTGGCTGCTCCAGAGCATCCAGTTCAACTGGAAATGCTTCTCTAGGGAGACTATACAAGCTGTGTCCCGTCAATAGAATACTTGTGTCAGCAATGGATGCACCATAAAATGGCTGAATTTACTAATTAGAGAGGCTGTCAGGATACACTTGAACATATGGTAGAGCTCTAAAGACATGCTGTGGCAATAATTTTTTTCTCGAGCAGTTTTGTCGTTTTGCTTCATTGTGAATGTTTAGGTGGTTTAGATTGTGAAGTAAGCAGAAAATCTCTTCCCTGTCACATGTTTGCTCTCACTAACACATGTTCCTCCCACACTGGGCTGCTGGATGACAAAAGCATATCTCTAGCTGTGGGTGTTGCTCAAGCAGGGGCAGAGGTCGGAGTTCTCTCTCTCTTTCTTGCAGCCTAGACACGTCTTCCAGAGAGAATGGGCCAATTAGCAGCACAGTGTTGAACATTGGGTTGTAATTGGGAGTGTGTAATCATGCTAAAAAAACAGCTACCATCCTTTTATCAGCAAAGGTAAGACCACCTCAGAGAAGACACACATGAAAGAGAATCACTCACACACACAGGCCTGCTGCCTGAAATGGATGAGCGATAATGAAAACCACATCTTTTCTCAGCTGAGCTGTAGAGAATGAGTATGGTGTAACGGGCATGTTTGAGAAGCAAATCTATCCCTAAAGTGCTCTTTATACAAAATATGATTAATCAGAACTGCTGCCCGCATGAAAAAAGGTCTCCAAATAGATGTATCCTTGGTTTGGAAACACTGAACAGAACTTTTACATTATTCAGTTTGTCAATCTAAGTTACAAAAACAGTTCATTAAAGACTAGGGCTGCACAATGTGGACAAAATAGTAGTATTGCATTTATCCTACTACATACTGTGTTTGCAATGCTTTACAATATTTTAAAGTATCATCACTTTTCTGGAATTAAAAGGCTTAATGTATGTACATATTTGCTGCACCAACTACACAGTCCATAGATGACAGCCTGTTTTCGACTCAGTTTTGGTCAGGTCACAAACCCACATATCTCTGTATGTGTCCTTACTCAGCCTGCAGCAGTTTAGTCCTGTTTAACAGAAGATATACTGTTCAGTCCAATTAAATGCATTCTTTAGGAAAACAAAACGGCTCACCTGTGGTGTCACTCCAAAAACTTTGTCGGTACCTTTATTTTTGGTACTGTAGATAAGAAAAGGAAAAGGGAACTCTTGTCATTTAAGGATAAGAAGTGGCAGATTTGGCTTATCACACCGCACAGAAGTGTAATGGATAAAACCACATCATCACACCTTATAAGATTGTAGAGAAACAGGAACATTAAGCTGACAATGTGATTTCACATTTTCCTCTGTGAAAATGAAATCTGCCTCTGCCGGGGGGGTGGGGATGCATTTAATTTCAACAGAAAAAAAGACTGTGTGTCTGAGCCCCACTTCAGCGAATCCTCTTTTTATAGTTGTTGCATGCCCTGGAGTCACTGCAATTCAAAGTGTAGTATGTTTCCACTACACATGTCTGAAAGTTCACATGCCAGCCCCTGCTGACACTAAAACTTCCAAAATAGAAAACAGGAGAGAACACGC
Source organism: Alestes dentex (assembly GCA_037576975.1). Taxonomy (NCBI): domain Eukaryota; kingdom Metazoa; phylum Chordata; class Actinopteri; order Characiformes; family Alestidae; genus Alestes; species Alestes dentex. The sequence continues at coordinate 18,956,713 of JBBIGA010000002.1, forward strand.
ACACACACACGCGCGCACACACACGCACACAGTATTTTGAGGACATTCCATTGGCTGGTGTAAATACTGTAGCTGCAGCTACACCTAAATCTGACTGCAGTCTCAGCATTGAAAAAAATCTCCAATTTTATTTTGTTACACCAACAGATTTTGTCCTTGCGAGGACTAGCAATATGTCCTTACTTCTCCAGATTTTTTCTGTATTCCTGTCATTATGAACACATTTAATCCTTACAAAGAAATAACTAACTTGGCTGCACACAGAGCACACACAAGCATCTGCACTTGCAGTGAAAAAGGCAAGGTCTTTAGAAGCATTTTTATCATATCAAGATTTATACAAACACATGCAACAACAATAATAATAATAACAATAATAATAACAACAACAATAACAACAAATACGATTGTGGGCTCAAATTTGTCTTTTCCTGCAGATAGTCTTATCCAGCTTCAACCTACCCACAACAGCAGATTTCAGACAAAGTATCAACTGAAGTTTTCAAATAAATTAAGAATAAATAACACTTCTAACGGACACATGATGATATTAAATCAGCATTCAGAAAGGATGAGGCAATAATTGATTAGGAAAAGAAACAAAAACATGATAAATGACAACACTAGCAGTAACAGAGAACAGCATGTATGAATATATACAGCATTCAGCTAAATGTACAAAATGTACAATAGAGCAATAGGTGCCAAAGGTAAAAGACATAGTAAACAAAGAGGCCAGGCCTTCCAGCTCTTTTCAATGCAGAGATCTGAATGAAGACTTCTTATTCATTCACTAAATTGAGGTACAGGGGAGAGAGACTGGGTGTAAACAAATGTTGAATTAAAAAGAATAAATTAGGATTCAGACCTTCTTATCCACACACCCAGATGTGCAAACACATGCACTCTATTCACTTTATTCAGTACCACACACCCACGCACAAGCAATCATTCACTCTCTTTTTCCCCCCACTCACCCACTCAGTGACGTTTCTGGCCATTCTGGTGTGCTAAGTAAGGGGGGTAGGGGGAAAACGATAACATTTTGGTCGATGGAGGGGTGGAGGTTTGGGGTTATGTGCCAAATCAGGGCCTTCCTAGTGTCATCCTAGAAAACGGCTTTGACTGCAAAACAAACAAACAAACAAACAAAGACTGACTCAATGACTCATTCACTCACATAAATCTCCTCCACTACCATAAATCTCCATAGTGGTTCCAACACCTTGGCCACTATAAAAACCTTCGATGTATACAAGGACACTTTTTAATCTTCCCTGTAAAAAAAGTCCCCTAGTGTTCACTGCTCTACCTGCATCATTAGGGCTCCAGGGCTGCCTCAGTCCCTGAAGCTCTAATGGGAGTAACCCCAACAAGCGTCAAACGCTTTTAACAAAGCCTTATGGGACATAATGAGGAATCAAATTATCATGAAACCACCACAGAGCTGTTCTAGCAGTAGTGAATATAATTCAGCACTAAAGCAAATTTAACTTCCATCATAAATTGGCTGAGCAGGGTAAACAACACCAGTTTTACAACAGTTACCATGCATGCTTAGAAACAGAGGCTTCAGACAAAGGCCCTTGACTGAACAGAGGGAGTCCTTTCTTATAAGAGTTCACAGAATCTGGCCATTAGTCCAAATGGAACATACCATTTCCTGCTATTGTGAAGATACATGAGGCCTGTTCTGTGCTGTAAACATTGAGCTTTCATTAGTAGAGTGCATCCCTTAACAGGTCATATTTCTCCCCCAAATGGAAGAGATATAAAGTTGTTACTAATTAAACATACTGGGTACGTGTTTTTATGGAGATGAAAAAAATTGGTCCCATTCTCAGTCTGAATAACGTCTCCCTTTTAAAAGGCTGCCACATTAATGAGACCACTCTGGCTGTTACGGAACAGTGCAGTGTGACGTGGGCCTCAGAGCTTCAGGGCGCCAGACACGCAGCTTGCACGCACACTCACCCTGAGCAGCAGCAAACAAAGTTCACTGTAGGAAGGGAAAGAGTCAGAGTTGTGTTGAATAGGGTTCTTGGCAAAAATAACTTAGCCCAGTCTGCTATTTCTTACACAACAGATGAGGGCCATTCAGTAGGTCTTCAGTGTCAAAGCATTTCCTTTCAGCATCCATCCAGGAAAACACTGAATGCTGGTGGAGGTGTGGTTGGGATGGCACACTCCTGAACAGCAGGGGGCAGGGTTACACTCTGGCTGCAGGGCCTGTATGGGCTGTCAGAGGCACCTGAGAGCCACAGTCATAATCCATGTCCACCGTATGGGATCTGCCAATCAGCCTGCCATGAGAGTAGCTCCGTCTGTCCACATGCCTGTCCCGGAAATGCTGAATATAGCTCTGAAAAAGAGAGTGAAAGAATGAGAGGCAGTTAGAATGCTCATGTAAAGTCTATGATATGTGAAGTTACAACAGGCTCCAAAAGAACCGTTGTGTTTGGTTTCTGAATAAAATACTTTAATGCTAACAGAAGGATAAATGAATTAAGGATGCACCAATCCAACCTTTTATCTCCTGATGCTGATTCTAGTATTCAAGTTATCGGCCGACACCAGTGCTCGGTTAATGTGTACACTATACAGTAGATGCTTGGGTACCATAGTGGAGTCGGTCGTACACCAGCACTACTACTGTACTGAAATGGAAATTCTTGGACACTGTAATGCATGACGTATTGTGCTGAAAAAAAAGGCTGGCAATAAATATAGTTTACACAAACCAAACCTAGTATACAATTACACTATGTAGACAACAGTTTGTGGCATAAAATCCTAAATCCTAATCAACAGAAAACAGTGGGTCATCTATATTTGCACTTTGGCACTGTCTTTAGGAATTTTTAACAATTTCAAGAAGTATAGATGCAAATAGTATCAGCACACTTCAGCTGATATGCAGCTGATGTACCATTTCTGTGTATTTAGTCATCTTTCCAAGTGATCTCAAACCTGTAGCAGAGAAATACTTGGGTAAAAACTTGGCATGAACAGGGATTACAAATCCCTTCTGAAGTATCTCTTTTAGAAACTTTATAATGGTAGAATGTTTATAAAATTCCACTGTTATACATCTAATTTGTATTGGTCACATCTGATGTCTGATCTGTATAATAAAGTTAGCACTGGTACTCAGACCAGTATACTGGATAAGTGCATCACTACAGTTAATGGATAGATAACAGGAGAGCTATGGAGCAAGATGGATATGGACATGGAAGAAAGATGAGTGTTTACCGGGGAAAGCACATCTCCGTCATAGCGGCGTATGGGGTTGGGCTTCCTGCGGTAGGTGGGCTCTGGCTGCTGGACCTTGGCTGGGGGGTTAGTGGGGTGAGGGTTAGTCTGTGGAGGGTGGTGGTACTTCGGCTTCTGCTTATGCTGCTGCTGTTGCTGCTGTTGGGGCTTCTGTGGCTTCATTTTCTTCTTCTTTTTCTCCCTGATCTCTCTCCTTTCCTCCTTCTGACGAATCTTCATCAACTGCACTCGCCTCTGCTGGTGATTGATGAACACTTTACAGGCAGGACAGAATAAGAATAAGAGAAAACCAGAAAGTCAGCTTGCTCATTATCCAGCCATTGTTACAGAAAGAATGAAATATAAATGTTAGGCATAGGTACACAGTGAAAAGGAGGGAACGAATGGGGAGACGCATGAGAACAGCTTGTTCATCATAAACCCTCATTCACAAACCATAGACACTTTCTCATCCATACATCCCCTATTCCTGTTCGCAGTTTTCCTAAAAAGTAAAGATCCTAAGCTCCCTCTATCTTGCCCACTGATCCGCCAGCCTGGTGCCAAACAAACCGTTGAGTGTTTTGACACATTCTGCTGCTCCACATGCCTAAATCAGCATTCGCATTCTGTTCCTTGCCATTATTAGAGGCAGCCGGATTATTTCTGTCCTTTCAGTCACTCTGTTGTGTCTTGACAGATACGGGGCCCATCTGTCAGAGAATTCACATAATGAGCATCTCTTTCTAACACACACACA
>JBBIGA010000002.1:18962646-18980933 GCA_037576975.1 Alestes dentex
CTGTTGTGTCTTGACAGATACGGGGCCCATCTGTCAGAGAATTCACATAATGAGCATCTCTTTCTAACACACACACACACACACACACACACACACACACACACACACTCAAACCCACACACACCCATCCACACCCCTCCTGTCCCACGATTATATTCCACCCCTCCCCCCCTCATCAATGTCCCGTTTTCCTTCCCTATAAAGAGGGGCCCCAGCTTGTCACTATGGCAACTGCCCCATCACCACTGAGGCATCCTTGCCTCTTGTACATGCTTTGATTCTGAGGCGTCGTGTGTCAGTTTGTTTTGTCTTGTGTATTGTTTTGGTACACTTCTGTGCCTGCCATCTTGGTAAGAGAGGCTCAAGGTGCAGCCCAGAGATCTGACGATACTACAGCATCAGGTGACAGCCCATCTGTTTTCTACAAACATGCCTCATAGCTCTAGTTTTTCCCCCCACAAACAATCTGTAATGCAGGGTCCAGCCAATATGATTTTTTTTTTGTTTTGACACAAAATGCAATTTTAAATAGCTAAAAATGACTTTACCCATAATATCAGCAGATATAATGTAACATGCTAAAAATGTAAGACACTGCAGTAGTTGTAGTCAAACAGTGTTAGGTTAGGTGTATATGCATTTTACACGTTTTTACTTAGTTTCACCATTCTCTAGCTGGCATGAGTACAAAAACATTAAAATGAATTAAAATAATACATTTTCCTCAAAATAGAAGTTTCTGTTTCTATACTATAAAAAAGCACATGTTTCTACTAATATTTGCCCTGACCAACACACTCTAAGGTTTGTTCAGCAATGCACAAATCCTCAGGCAGCACATCCAGGTCAGTGTTTCCCACAGCGGCTCTGACTAAGACAGTATGGTGGATGCAGCAGAACTTATCTGCTCTCTGCAGGACCAGCATCACACAGAGGGATCAAGTAGGACAGTCAGAAATAGAGCATAATCACAGATCTCTGTTCATCAGCCCAGCCCCAACTACTGGGCAACTGGCTGAAGAAATGTAGTGCATGTTTTGTAATAAGTCGAAAAATTAAGCCCTTGAGAAGCCACAGAAAAAGTTATTCACACTAAAAGGTCTAATGTTACTCTAGAAATGTACAACCCTCAGAATGAGTAGCTCTGCTATGGACAATAAGATGAGATTTCAGACCACTACTTCCTTACCCCATACCATTTTTAATGGAAGAAATTGATTTTCATTTAACACTTAAAAAGTCTTAAAAAGTTTTGAATCAATGTCGTCAACAGTAATCATGTAGCAGATACATTTATTAACGTATTCCAATAAGAGGCTTGTACTGTACAACCTACAAGTTTCAAATAATTCCGTAAAAAAGGATGTCAAAAACGATGTTCAAAAGGATCAAAGGATGTCCAAAGGAAAAGGATGTCCAAAAATAAAAGTGGATCAAATCTCACAACTGCTACAATATACTGTAAACAGATAATAGCAGTATTTTATTTTCTTATTTTTCCCCAAATACTTTTTATAACAATTTTTAGAACATACTTAATACTTGTAACGTCAATATTAACAAAACATATTTTGATAACTAGTTCACTATGTTCACAATACAATAACAGAAATGAATATGACTCATGATTGTAAACAGTTGAAAAGTAGCGTCTAAATGCGGAAGTATGTAAGTACTGAACTCTACCTTCTGTGTGTGAGTATCCCTCTGCTGTAACTTTCCACTGAATGAGGACGCCCAGCACAGCGAGCACGGGCCACACCCCCATCACCACCCATGTGTACCAGCACACAGGCCGAGCCGGTGCCACCTTCACCCGTTCATAGATGTAGCGGGTCAGTGCGAAGAGCTCCACAAAGTAGTCCACGGTGACGGTGACCACAGCTGAGCCGAAGACAGCGGTGGACAGGGTAGTGAAGCAGCGCTGCCACTGCAGCGTAAGCACAGCAAAAAGCATGCCTGAGCCCAGTAGCACACCCAGTGGCAGCCACACGGTCCGCGGGTGGTAGAACTCTTCCAGAACAACCAGTGAGGCCAGGGCCACCAACAGGCCCAACAGCAAGCCCACCATGAAGAGCCCCACACTCCGTACAAGCATGGTGACCAGGCCGCACAGCGTACCGATGCCCAAGCCGATACCCACGCTGGCTTCCACACTCAGCTGTGTGTCCATGACTCTCTCCTTGTAGCAAAGCATGAAGATGATGATGGAGCCAAACATTAAGCCGGTCAGGAACATCACAGCTTTAAAACAGCGATAACCTGACAGGAGATAAGAACAGCATAAGAACATATTTGATTCTGACATTTCAACTCGAGAAGTGCATCGATGCATTGTGGTGATCTGAAGATCACACTACGTTCAACTGCATCAGTTCGGAAGTCACGGGCAATATCACATGCCAATCCATATTAAATAAAAACATCCAAAAAAGCTTGTGGTATTAATTAGATTGACTCTAATTCATTACTGAACTAATAGGTCCTGCAGCCACATTTGTGTGATTAGTGTATTTTTAAAAAATAAAATTTGGATCCTACTGAAATGATATAAATGCATTGTGGTAAAGTTCATCAATCATAATGCGTACATTTCGTCCCCAAGGAATAGTAATGAAATCAAATATATTTACACCCCTACTTTAACACTATTACTGTGTCTTCAGTTGGAAAAAGCACAAAAAAGAAAAAGAAAAAGACTGCCCTGCAGCAGTCTCTCTCCAGCTATCTAACCTCTACCCTCTCTGTCATCACCTGATGTGTGTGTTTGACAGGTTCCTCTAAGCTGAGTGTTTGAACATAGTGAGTGTGTGCGTGCGCCGCCAGAGAGGCTGCCTCTATAAGCCGCTATTTGTCACAGCTGAAGTGGCCTCGATGTCTCTCTCGCTCACACTCACTTTGCCTCTCCCTCAGTGGAAATGAAAGCAAATTTCACAGTCCAGTGAAAGTGATAGAGCTTATCTAATAGAGAGAGACAGGCACTGGCCATCAATGTCCAGCTGTCAAATTTGGAAAATTATTAAGTGAACTTAGTTTTTTGAAAATATATTAGGGGAACTGCTTCATGCAGTGATGAGAGAAAAAAAGTCAGTCCACTGTTTAATAGGGTTTTCTCTGGAGCTGTAGGGTGTGCATGTGTGTGTCTGTGTGTGTGTGTGTGTGTGGTTTATCACACACCAGTGGTAACCAACCCTGCTCTTAGAGATCTACCTTCTCAGAGAGTTCATTTTCAACCCCGACCGAACACACCTGATCCAGATCATCAATTTTCTTTATTACTTTAATCAGGGGTGTTTGGGTCTGAATTGTGCCAAAACACTTTGTAATTCAGAGTTGAATTAAAGGCAACCTGAAAATGTGAAGATGCTTTATTTTTTATAATTAAGTTACACTTAATTGCAAAGATATTGTAATATTTTGTGAAAATGTCAGGACGTTTGCTTGCCTCAGAAGAATCTTCTAATTCTACACTCTACACTATTAAACAAAAATCACTGAACACTAACTGACATTGAGCTACCAATCAAACCAACTACCCTAATAAGAAGGAACACAATGATGTGTTTGAGTTTATATGTTGCTCGTCTCCAAAATAGCTTCAATACACACGCAGTGATTTCAAATGCGAGCTTTTCCCTCCTACACATTATTTCCTACACCATCATCCTGTTTTACTCCCAAATTATACATTACATTATAAAGAGTCTCAATTTTCCATTTCATGTTGACGTTAAAGGGAATCAAAAATAAAAATTTCCCTTACATTTAGTAGTTTTCTGTGTTGCTAATGCAGATATCTAATTCACTCAGTTCAGGAGTCCTTCCTGACTCTTGGCACAGTCTGGCAAGCCACCTACCAAAGAAGCAGTAGATGATGCCAAAGAGGCAGCACATAGAGCAGACGACAGAAGGAACCACTTCATATCGCCGCTCAATCTCCTCATCACAGCTAAATGGACGATCCATGCTGCCATCCTGAGAGGGTGGGGCCAGCTTAAAGGCCAACAGCTGGGGTGTGGATGTCATGATGACAGCTTGAAAAGGGGGAGCAGGGGTACAGCTTAATGAAAAGGAGGGGGGGATGAAGGGAAGAGCGGGGTGAGATGGCTGACAGTGGGTCAAGAAGAATTTTCCATCTATGAAGATCCACCTGAAAAAAAGGGAAAAAAGTGGTCATGTGACAAGATCACTTTTAATTATTATTATTATTATTATTATTATTATTATTATTAACAGTATTATTATTATTATTACTATGATGTAACCTCTATGACACAACCTGTGCTACACAGTTTTTAAAGAATACTTAAAAAGAAGAAAAAACAAGAAAAAAAAGAACATGCTATCATATGTTCTTTATAATAACTGAGATGTTCTCAATAACCGAGAAACCAACAATTTTCACAATGTAAGGAAATATGTAACATGACAAGGATTCAAAGTGCAAGAGTAACAACAGAGTAGTTCAAGGGAGAAGGAAGGAATCTCTCATTTTATAACTGCTATAGTATCCCAAAGGCATGTATAATTTGGAAGAGTTCTGGATACAGAAATGGGCTAAAAGACCTTCTCACCACTATGTAGAATATTAGGCAGTTAGAAAAGGGATGTTTTTCATTGGAAAAGAGTTCCAAGGTTACTGTCCCTTAATGGCCTTGTTGTGATTGATAGTTAATAAAATGTAAAATGATTTTTGCTGTTTAAGGAAGATTGTCCATTTCTGACTTTGATGATGATCAGGTATCTTAAGTATTTTATCAACCCGATCTTACGACTTTTCGTGCAGCCATCACGATATACAATGTAATCAAAACACGTGCTGCGATCACGCTTTAGGGCTTTTTTTTTGTGCTAGGACAACGCTTCACTACTCTATGTATTTTAATGTGCAGTGCATAACACCGCCAGTGCATAACATCATTATCTGCGCTAATGGGTGACTGTTAGGGTTAGGGTTAGGTTTAGGATTAGGTTTAAGGTTAGGGATAGGGTGAGGGTGAGGGTTAGAGTTAGGGTTAGAGTTAGGGTTAGAGTTAGGGTTAGGGTTAGGGTTAGGGTGAGTGTGAGGTTTATGGTTCAGGTTAGGGTTAGGGTTAGGATTAGGGACTTTCCCCGTCTCACGACATTTCAACCTGTTTCAACCTCTTTGCAAACAAAAACGATAAGGAATCAACTCATTATTTCTCTCCCACTGTCCCTCGGTCACCTGTTAGCGCTGATACTGGCGATGTTACGCAGTGCACATTAAAATACACAGGGTAGTGAAGTGTTGTCCTAGCACGAAAAAAAAGCCCTAAAGCGTGATCGCAGCACATATTTTGATTACACTGTATATCGTGATGGCTTCACAAAAACTCGTGAGACCGGGCTCAATTTATACATTTATAAATTCAAATCAAGTGGTCACAAAGACCTTGATGCCTAAAGCATTGTTCCCAAAATCTTAGTTCATTGCAGAATTAAAAAAAGAAGAAAAAAAAAAAACAAAAAAAAACACTGCTTGCCTAAGCAAGACACGATAATATTCCAGTCAATAGTTTCATCATCAGTACATGGGCAGTACATGTGCAGAGCTCCAACTCCTGCCTGTTCTCGGCCTGTTGTACCAGAAGGAAAAAAAAAAAAAACAGAGTGACTCTGAATGACCTTCTAGCGTTGTTCTGTTCCACTTGACTGTACTCCCTGATCGCTTTGTGTTAAGCATATTAAATTACAGAAAAGAAAATATTTGTCGGTGTAACCATAGCAGCACTCTGACAAGCCAAGAGACTGAACAACACTGGCATCCTTTTTTAAAGTCTAAGACATTTAAGAATAAATCCATTCATCTGTAAATTTTTATTATTTTAAAAAGCTTGTAAAAAAAAAAAAAGCTAGTAAAAGCTATTCTTATTAAGGTGAGCATCCATAAACACAGGAGATCCTTGGCTAATGCCTGCCTCCACAGCAGAACTCTAGCAAGAGAATGAAAATTACTGCAGAGTATAGGGTTTTTTCAGTCCAGTTTTCTTACAGAATTTATTATTTCATTTCATAACCCCTGGAAATCCAAGCGTTCAGAGTCATTAATTTATAATACAATACACTGATTAAACAGGGAAACAAAATTATCCACTGAATATGCTTTGCCATCTTCAGCACTAACAAAGTGACCAAACAGTATTTCACATTCTTTATTAAACCAGGGACAGTTAACCAGTCTAATTAGCATTAAACATAATTTAAAAACTTAAACTATGCACTCTTGATGCACTATATGACCACTTTTCAAAACATCTCATGAAGTAATGCCATCTCTCTGAGATATCTAGCAAAAACAGTCAAGAGCAAGTGTGCGTTTTATGAGGTGTATTTTGTAGCTGTATAACATAAAGCAAGGTTTCAGTCTGTAGTTCTACCATACAGCATTCTGGTTCACGGTAATATACTCTGTTACTCTGGCAGGCGGCTGATCTAATGCTTCATGAAATACAGTGAATGTGGCAGATATGAAGAGAGATAAACCCAGACTACTGCTCTTAGTCTCTCTACATGTCTCTCTTTGATCTGCATGAGGGAGTGTTTGAAAATTTGACCCATGGTAAAATGAAAATGTGAAAACCATTAAACATACCCCTCCAGCTTCCACTGCAGATTGGAGTTTCCAGCAATGTACCCTATGGATAGCACTCATCTTTTCAAGAAGACCACAGTGTTTGCATCAGTGAACTTTACGTGAACTGCATGTGCTGGAGTATAGTGATTTTTTTAAATGATAAAGTTATCCACAAATGTAATGATAATCTAAACATTTCATACTGGTTTTGATACAGGTGAAATCCACAGACAAAATAAAGTGTTGCAATTAGAATGTGCTATGCCTTAAAATATACTGAAAATACAGCCTGAGCCCTTGATTCAACAATTAAAAGATTCCAAGAACGTTTGTACTATGTTGATTAAATTTATTTGCTTGTTGGAACAACTGAATCAACCAAATTCTGGCAGGAAATCATCTGGTAGGTCTGAGATTGTTAAGGATGCTCACAGAATAAAAAAGTGATTGAATAGAGGGCTCATTTGCATATTGAAGCCTGGGATATCAGTATAGCAAAGGTCAATATTATGATAAAGTTAACAAACAATAGACTGTGCAGCCCTAATTTATGCAATGCCATTACACAAATAAAAGGGCTGAAATTAATCTTACAGAACTATTGTGATGAATTAACCATATAAAATTAAAGCATACAAGATAAATGCTGTGAAGAAAAAGCAAACACTTGGAATCTTTTTTCAGAACCGACAGCATTTTCTGAAAATCAAATTGAGAAAAACACCCAAAGCACAAGCTGGGATGGAATGTGTGCTACTACTATGTTTGTTAGATTGCAATGGTCTACAACTGTGATTTGGATGAAGACTACATTATATTAGCGATCAGTGCAGAAATCCAGGTAATTCCAAAGAGTTCAACTACTTTTCATTGCAGCTCTATGCTTTTTGGAGCGAATAGTTTTATTTCAGAGTTCTTTAGTGATCAGTGAGAAGTCAAACCAGTATGTGATAAAGAAAAAGATGCGACCATTCTTGTTCTGAGTCCAAGACCAAAGCTAACGCATGTATGGAGAAGCACTCAAGAGGAGATAAATGCAAAGGAAAGAAATAAAAGCATTGTAGAAAAAGATGCACTTACATAACCATAACAATGTTTCACGTCTCACTTCCTGTCTGTTGTCATAACAACCAAGGGAATTTAGGGTGCTCCAGGTTATACAGCATTTTTGCAAATAAGAAAGGCCTGCCACCATGGCAACAGCCTGATAGCCAATGAATGCTTTGGCCTGCCTTGCATTTCTCCAACATTAAAGAATCTTCTCTTTTCAGCCCCCCCCCAATCCTCTTCAACACCCAAGACATGTAAACAAACACACCATAAAGAGTATGTGTATGTGTGTGAGTGAGAGAGAGAGAGAGAGAGAGAACGAGTGAGTCAGAGAATCAGAGAAAGAGAGAGTGAGCGAGCGAGCAAGAGAGAGAGCACAAGTGAAAGATATAAAGAGAAATGGAGGGAATGTGACATAAGGTCTATTCATTAAAACGTTTTTCTGCTTCGTGTAAAGACAGATTCGCAATCCTGCTGCAAAGCTGTATTCAAACAGGCTCATGTTACAACATGAAAACACAAATCAATTTCGACTGATGCCCGGTCCTCTAATGGAGGACAGCAAAACCACACCAACACTCACAGAATAGAGAAGCATTAAGAGGAATTTCACTACAGCACTCTGTTCTCCAAGAGAGTGCTAGGAACAGCTAGCCAATAGGCAACAGGAACCTCTCTGTCCATGGACGCTAAATCACATCTCTTGCTATTTTTTTTTCTCTTTCATCATATCTATTCTGGTTCTTTTGCTCCTCAGCCGGGCCCTGCTAGAGAGAACTGTGGTCTCATCTGCAGCATGATGATATGTCAATCATCATGAAGCACAACAGGTCCTATTGAGCGTGCAAAGCAGCATGAATATTTTACACAGGGCACCGAGAGGCCCCAGCAGAGAGAATGTCAGCAGAATGAGGCCGAACCTGTATGTGTGTGCATATGAGATTCAATGTGTGGATAAGTGAGAGTTGCCCAGGTTGAAACAGAACACCAACCACAAATAGCCACAGAGAACAAAAGCATGTATCATGTACTACACCGCATGAGGAATGCTGCTGGGCCACAGCCGACAGACACAAATACCTAATGCGCCAGTCATTTATGTGGACTGTACGGTTGATATATAAAAGAGAAACGCTTCGGACATAACAATCATTATGAACACATCTACAATAGGATTAACAACCAGGCCACACACTGGATCCAGTTTCAGAATCAAGTTTCAAATTCAAAAGCTCTTTCTCTATAGAGATAATGACAAGATCATTTTACCAGTGGATGCTAAATCTATAACTAATTCAGGGCAGGAGGTGTTATTGTCTATGTTAAATATGTACAATGTATCCACACATATAGTACATACGCTGGGTAATCAATCCTTCATTAAATTACATCAGGAGAGCTGATAATTTGGAATTTAATGAACCATGCAAGGGCTGGCATGCACCAAGAAGTCAAGAGCTGTGTATTTCTGACAATATGCTTCTAACCAAGATAATAAACATCCAACAAAAATGTTTATTTGCATGGGTGTTTGTACAATACTGCAGGATTTTTAATACTTTTACTTAATATTATCAGAAAACACTTTTCTGTTAAGAAACTCACCACAGTATTGCAATATTTTTGTGACCGATGCTGTGTTTTACTAGAATCACGTTATTTTTTATTTGACATCACCATCCACTCATTTTACAGCATTTTAAATCAACCTTATTTCATTGTATATTATACAACATTGTTTTAATTTAACAGACAAAGAAAAGTCAGTTCAATACCTCAAAGAAGACAGTTTCACACTTTTTGTTTTTACCATACACACGTTAGGGATGCAAGATGATATCAGTATCACATAGTTACAAGGATATTTGCTTGAAAAACTAATACCAGCATTGGATATGTGTTTAGATTTGACCAATAAATCAAATCAATATTTGATGATGTTTGAATTTATTGCACTCTGGAAGGGCAGGATGATCAGGCAGTGCTGAAATACTTAGTCCTTTTCATTTTAGTCCTCCATCCATCCATTTTCTACCCCTTTATCCCACACTCGGGGTCAGGGGGGGACTGGAGCCTATCCCAGTTGCTACAGGCAAAGGCAGGGTACACCCTGGACAGTCGCCAGCACATCGCAGGGCCACACACAGAGACAGACAACCATTCACACTCACAGTCACACCTAGGGGCAATTTAGTGTGTTCAATTGGCCTATCCCAATGTACGTGGTGGGAGGAAACCGGAGTTCCCGGAGGAAACCTACGCGGTCACGGGGAGAACATGCAAACTCGGGAGTTGAACCCAGGACCTTCTTGCTGTGAGGCAACAGCGCTAACCCCTGCGCCACCGTGCCGCCCCCATTTTAGTCCTTTAAACTCATTTTTATGTTCATAGAAATAATGGGTGCATTCCCAGTTTATGAATTTTATAAATGTTTATTGGCATCACCACCTCAATCAGGATGATATGTGCATCAAATATACCAGATATCCACATCAGTATACAAATCACATCAGTGCACCCCTATAATTTCATGCTGTTCACACTGACAAAAAATATTTGTGTTCTAATATGACAAAAAGGACACTTTACAATATGAAAACATGGACGCTGACTACACTGAGAAGCCTGAGAACAGTGTGCCATGAATTAAACTGCAGTTTAGCATAATGATGTGACTGTTACATGTTAATCAAGTAACTCATGCAGATATTAGTCCCAATGCAAAACACCTGTAAATTTAGTCCTGAATGAAAATCACTGATAATTATTTGCTGATTGTTACTGTAAGATTAAACTTAATCTCTATCAGGAATGTCAAACCAAGCTACACATCTATCCAACACACTAATACCCAACACTGATGTTTTATGCATTTCACTTGGGCTGAAACGAAAATGGTTCACTTATTGACATGTAGTACGCTAGGATGCACAGAGCTATCTGCGATTAGTTTGAAAAGCAGTATGCATAGCTCATACCTGTTTAGTAAACCAAAATACTATTATAGAATCAAATGCACCACAATACTTCAAAACCTGACAACCACAGGAACAATTGAAGGTAGGTCTATTTACATTTATTTGCAATAAAAATTATACATTGATTAAATTCTGTTATATCCTTTAATGCTGTGAGTTTTGGTCAACAACTTCCCCTACTGTCATGGAATCATTATATTAATAATTATTTTTAAAAAGGTACTTTAAGATAATATTATAATTGAATATAAGTGATTTATGTTTTACTTCTTTTCTATCACCTCAAGTAATAATAATTGGTGAATGGGTTAAATGCAGAGAAATCATTTCACTGTATGTTGTACTTGTATGACTATGCATGTGATAAATAAAGAGTCTTCTTCTTCTAATACATGTAGTACATAGTATTCAACGTTCACCAAAGCAATTGTATTTTACTGTAGATACAGCCACAGAGAAGTACATTGTATACTCATTTTGCAAGGCTCCATTTTTGAAGTGCGGAAGAGAAAAGGAGAAATCTGTGACAGAAGTCAGAAAAACAATGCAAATCTGACAAATATGTAATAACTTTGTACAACTTTCCAGAATTTGTACAATAAAATGACAAAATGAGGACAGACGGAGGATGCTAGTGAAAAAAAAATTTAAAATGGCCAATTTGCAGTTTGATCCATCCTTGTGATTACTAGTGTGTGATAACCTCACGTCACAGTTAGCTATCAATGAAAAATACTGTAGCTCAATCCGCGTCAGTCGTGTTCCATGGAGTATCATGCTTTTATCAAGTGACTTCAGTCTGATTGAAAATTTCCAAGATTGTTCTGACACACTGATGACTAAGTTTCCCAATGATGACTAAGTTTTTACAGTGTGCCAATGTCTAGTCAAGTTTCTCAGAGTGCAGTGAGGTGAGTAAAACATTTATTCCTGTGGCATTTCATTCATTTCCAACCACAAACTTTTTAACCACTTTTATCAAAATGTATCTCAGCTTGGCAACTTCACGGGGCAGCTCAGATTTAAAAGCGGTTCTTAGATGGCTGAGTTTTCGTTTTAATTATCATATTTGACTGGGTTGACTGTATAGGGTTAATTATATCGAACATTTCAATTATTATTTTGTGATCATTATCGTTATCATTTTAGCTCCCAGTCCTGGCTGAGTGATTCAGTGGACAGGGGTGAGGCTGTTAAACCTCGTTAATCTTGTTTAGAGCTTCTGGTCTAAATTCCATTAGCGCTGGATGGGCTTTCCCCTTCTCCTGACCTGAACAAGATCAGCACTGTAATGTGTGTGTGTGTGTGTGTGTGTATCTGTCTGTCTGTCTGTCTGTCTACCTCTAGATCAAGAATGGTGTGCATTGTTTGTTTGTGTTTTTGTGTTAGGAATGCATGATGATACTGGGAATCATAATTTTCATACTTGGATTTAACCAATGATTAAAGGTCATAAGACACACCTACCGATTGAACCCTGGAAGGACAAAATAAGTGACACTGGACTGCAGCACAAAATTGTCTCCATGATATTACTTTTATTGCACTCAATCAATGCTACATGTCTGTGCAATGCTACTCTAGATTTATTAAGTTTCAATTTCAACTTTTTTTTAATGTAATTAAAAAAATCAGATATCTGCATCTGCCTAGAATTCCCATATGGGTGCATACCATATGTGTGTGTGGGTGTGATTTCCAAGTAGTGAAAATGCAATCATATGCTCATTGATTTTGGGTCAGTTCTGAGAAACTGTGATTGTTAAAGTTTAAGAAGCTACATCACACCAGTTATATATTAATTTTAGTTCAATACCGTTTTCACTTCTAACTAGCTGAACTGCTATGAAAGGTGAAAACACTATGATGAATTCCTACTCTGAGGAACTGAGGAAATCAGTAATAAAGGACACTTGCCACTAAAGAAATGATCAGTTCTTCAACACCTAGCAGCATGTCAGCTATAGGCATGTCCATACATTTCAACCCCTTCACCAACACACACACTTACTTATGATGCTTCTCCATGACTTTGGATTTTTAATGGATTTCAGTGCTCAGAGCCAGAGCATAATCATTACTTCATTGAACACTGCCGCAGGGATGCGAAGTGTGCATTTGTGACTGTGTGTGTGTGTGTGTCTCATTAGCCATCTCATAGTTGACAGGCACAATCTCCATTAGCACTAGAATCATCATCAAGCAACTTAATGCTTGCTCACTGCACATAATGATCCTATATGATCCCCCAAGATGAGATCAGTCCTGTATTGTTCAGCACGCCAGGCCTTACGAAATACTTGAATTTACCAGTTCACAGTGAACTGAGCAGAGCATCTGTGGTCGAGGAAACAGAGAGTGCTTGATGACGCTCTTGGCATTGATTCCAACTGAGAGGCCCCTGTTTGAACCCCTCTGAGCTCACCGAGCCCCTAACAGACTTGAAGGAAAAGCATAGACAAGAGGAGAGATAAGACGACGAGCGCAGAGGCACAATGAGGAGAGAAAGACCTATTTCGCACTTTCAAATAATGCACTTTCAAACTCTTTCATTGTGAAGCAAGTCTAATAAAAGACAAAGAAACACAGCAACCAAAACACCATGAGACAAAATGGCATGCAACAGTCCATCATTCTTTTAATCAAAGCTTTTCATCGCTGTTGGCTTAGCTAATGATCATTCCATTGCATCAATAGGACCTCTCTATCAGCCCACAGATTACAGGGCTTTCACGAGTGCACAGCTTCAGCAATCAATGAGCCACTAGTGCAATTATTCATATTCATGGAAATCTGAGCAAACAAATACAGCTTTATGCTCCATTTTTCTAACATGCACATACAAAACTTGCACTCATACATTCACTTCAGACACATCCAGAAAGGGGCTGAGGTGACCTCTGCCACAGACTTTGTGTCTGAATCAAATGGTTTGGTGATTTTCCCAGGCTGCTCCTGGGTCTGATACAGAGCCTGTATTGAGCTATCCTTGGCCTGGCTATGAGGAGCGTCTCCGACATCCACTGGAGCAGAAGGGAAAAGTGCAATGGAAGAGAAACCAGAGGAAAGAGAATGAGCCACACAACCAAAAGAGGCAAAACAAAATATGGACAGCAGCAAAAGCAAAAAGTAGAAGGTGGGAGATGGGAGCAAATAAATAATGCAGTCCCAGAATACTATTTACACCACTTAGACAGAGATAAGATAATTTTTTTTCTGAGGTCAATAATTCTACCCTCCAGTCAGCTCTGGAAAAGGAATCTGCAAATCCAGATGGACAAACAATTGTATCAAGCATGAAAGAGTGGAATAAAGAATAAGCACAGATGAATAAACATATGATCTCAGATAAGACCTTGAGAGCACAAAAAGAAAAAAAAGAAGAAAGATGGAAAAAAAAAAAAAAGTTGTAATCCATGGTCCAGAGATAATTCCAAGTGTTATGGAGAACTCTAACAAGCGAAGTCTCTTGTTCCCATATCATAGCAATTATTTTTGCTTTCGCTGATGTAACATGCAGCTCTCTTCTGCACATTTCAACCTTTCAAAGTGCAAACAGAAAAAGTGTCTTCAAAGCCTCAAGCTGTTGAAGACTCATTGAGATAATAAACTCACAGTGAAAACATAAAAGTTTAATGGTCACTCAAACAGACATGAACAATGACTGCTAGGCTTCAATAAGAAGTGGAGACACACAGATGTTTCAGTGGAGTGTAATGATATGCTCTTGCAACAATCTGCCTTTGCTGTTTGATTTTGACTGTTTATGCACTGATAAAGCTGAGCTTGGTAAAGCTGAGGTCAGTTGTTCAAGCTCAAAATGTTCAAGCCAATTTGTTGTATTCAAAGACTGACCTGACAATCTATTTCAATAAACATTAGGATTAGCATTTGAATTCAGAAGCACACTCTGTTGTCATTTTGCTTTCACGCACTGCACATTTCCACATCACATTTCAAATCGATCTTAACATTGCAATGTGATCCAGCTAAAACTTCCCTGTTCAAATCTCAGCACTGACAGCTCATGGTCTTCCACATTATTTCTCTTGCATCAACCCAAGCCCATTCACTGGGCAGTGTAATTTAAAAGCCAAATATGCACCAGAACAGTTTGTTTAGATTCTCCCACTGAGGAACAGCTGGAGGCATCTTCTCTGCTCAGCCGAATGGCTGCACAAAGCTGAGAGGAAGACAGGGAGCCAAATAGGCTTTACTCAGATTAAGGTTTCACTCTCTGGCCAAGCCCAGCATGAAGAACACAAACTAACACAAGGGTCAGCCTTTATACACATATATCTGCTGTGGAGATTGTTGGGTGATTGAACTCAGCGTTAGAACACTGAATGTCCAGAACACAGCAATCTCAAGGTTTTTTGGACACTTCCATGAAAATAATTTTCTCGCATGATTATTCACAACAGGCAGTAAGTTCAAAAGTACTTGCGTTCACCTCTGTATGAGATTGCATTGATTTTCCACTACACTTTTCAAAGACATGGCTTAGAGCCATCAGACATAAAAGGCTTACTTTCAAGATACAGTCTAAGCCTGGTTATAAACTAAAGGAGATTTTTTAATAGAAATGAGACAGGACCCAGAAAACCATCCTAAAGTATTCAAAAGGGACAAATTCTCAATGCTCGATAATACATAGGCTGAGATGAATCACTACATGTCTGCTCTGTTATATCACATTCAACACCAGGCAGAGTCTTCAGATGCAGTGCCAAGGACATCTATGACTCCCAGGATGGGGATACTCTTATGAGTCAGCTCTAAACCATCTATAATCCATCTGAGCACACACAGTGGATGCGGATGCCATAGCAAATTCAAAACAGATGTGTTAAAAACCATGTAATTGGACACATATCCAGTTAAGGACAACACATTTTGTGATACTTTGAATACAACTTGTTTTAACACATACACTATGTGTTGGGAATTTCCACAATGTTATGTAGTCCAGGACTAAGTCTAAAAACTGTCTGGGAAACCAAGTCTATAGGACTAAACAATTTATACAGTTATATTTTATATGGAAATTTAGCTGAATGTAAATTAATATTTATGTTACAAAATGAGTAAATTATATTTTTCTTAATAATATAGCACTAAAATGCACTGAAAATTATACATTGACATGAAAAAAGCAAAAACAAAAAAAAATCCGGACGATATCACTGCTTTTTTTGCGGGGGTTTCCATGAACAATTATTGGTTAGGATCTAAGAAAAAAAATCAGTGAACGACTGAGGCCGCAAACTCTGAACCACGGCTTTGTGGGGGTCGACTGCATATACACATACATACGTACACACAGAGGCTCACAAAGATATTAAGCCACCTTAAAAGCCATGATAGCCCCTACAAAGTGGGCTGCCACCAAAAAGGGGCGACCAGGGATCAGTGTGTGGGGTCGGTACCATGCTCAAGGGTACCTCAGTGATGACACTAGCAGTGCTGGGATTCAAACCCACAACCTTCTGATTGCAGAGGCAACACCCTAACCTCTACGCCACACAGTTGCCCAGAATACAAGTATATAAGTATAAAAAGGGCCATTTTCAAGCACATTGTAAGGAGCATTTACTTTGTTGGAAAATTCTGCTGGACATTCTGCTGATATGAGAAACAAAAATCACTGAAATGCACAAAGGAGAAAATGGCTTTAAAAAAATTGAAGAGTTCAAAATGTCCCGCTCTTGGATCCATCAACAGAAAGTGAAAGATTCATCATAGCACCCAGAACCTATCTAGAGCAGGCCATCCCTCAAAAATAAGCATCAGAGCTAGACATCAACTGCTGAGAGAGTTGATGTCTTGCTGCTAGAAATGCAACCATCACTCTCGGAAGTCTGCAATGCTCCTTGGCTGAAACTGGAGTGAATGTGCTATATATGCTAAAAGGAGAGATAATATAAAGTTTATTTTTATGGGGGAAATAATGTACTGGCTGCACATCCAGTCGGAGGCACACATTTTTATGTACTGCATTTCAAGAGCTTCATCAAACATAACATTTTATGTCCATTTAGTGCAGCCACACTTGCAGATCACAAATGGCACTTCAGTTCATTTACTAGTACTGGATGGAGCTCCATCTCTCCAGAGAATGTAGTTCCACTGCTTCACAGGCTAAAGGTAGGGAGCTTCATACCCCTTTAGCAGACACTTGACTTGAGGCTCATGTGTGGCTGCTCAAGGGAAGCCCATTCTCTTGGCAGTGCTTCTCTATGCTTTGTGTGCACTGTGTGTGGGCGTGCAGCTGTTTCAGTTATGGGTGCATTTTAAAGTAGCTAAATTCACTAATTAACAGAATTCTCTGGATCCTTTTGGAAATATAGTGTATCTGTCTAGTTAATTACGACACTTTCTGAATTAGTTTTAACGTTATTTGTTAAACATAACATGACACTAAAGGTCTTCAAATATGCAGAGCACATTAGGGCAGATTAGACCTACAGTTCTCCTGATTCTTGGTTGCATAAGTATTGTCACTGTGATATTCGCAGCATAGACTTGTCTGTAATAATGAGTAACGTCCATGTGCTCCAAATATATATCGCAACATTTATTAGAGATGGATATGAAATCATCAACTTCTTTGTAGGATTTCTGTGTCGTTCAGATGTAAATAATTCAGGTCTGCGCCTTTAAAATGGCTTGGTCCACAACAAATAGTTCATTCACAAATCAGATTCTTCAAACACTCCAAAATCATCCACAAAAAGAATTCAGAGGCCATAAATAATGTCTCCAGTTTTAGACAAAATCCCCTTAATTTATACTCCTAGGTTATGGACCTTTACCTTTCATGGAATTCTGGGATTCTGACAAAACGTATGTAATGAGCAGGGTCAAGAAATCTTGATAAAGAAACAAACATGTAAAAATACATTAACCTTGTATTTATTTATGATATAGCAAATCATGTCAAATTATCTTAGAGAGTGCAATTTTGTGTAATTAATTGGAATTAATGTTTGGCTCCTTATAACTAAAATTTAGTTCCAATTCCCGTTTCAGCAAGTGAATAGGCATTTACCATCTCTGAACAGTTATGCATATTTAACCCATTTCTTTACTTTTTATTTTAAAAAAACTGATTACATGGTTAATTGGGAAAATAATATACTTGATTGCTAATGTAATGGATTGTGACAGCCTAAATACTGATTCAGTTTGAACCAGATCCTAATGAAGATCTATAATGAGCACAATTAATCCTGGAACTGACAGCAGTATGTTTCTCGAGCATTCTCTAAATCACGGTCAGTAAGAGACTAAATCCACCTCAATCCTTGAGCAGCCCCCCCAGGCCACAATCTACACAGAGAAGCTGTTGCTGGTGGGCAGGACAGCACTGAAGGGGATAATGGGATTAACATTGACTTTCTCACTCTTCTCCATCTTTTCTTACACCCTAGCCCACACTCTCTCCTCTGCGTCTATCCTGCTATCTTTCTTAATCTCTCTTTCGTTCTGTTTCTCACTTTAGCTTGTTCTTTCTTGGCCATTCACAGCATCTGACGTTCCCTGCTAATCTCTCTCTCTCTCTCTCTCTCTCTCTCTCTCTCTCTCCCTCTCTCTCTCCCTCTCCCTCTCTCCCTCTCTCCCTCTCTCCCTCTCTCTCTCTCTCTCTCTCCCTCTCTCTCTCT
>JBBIGA010000002.1:18988920-19000429 GCA_037576975.1 Alestes dentex
CCCCCCCCCCCCCCCCCCCCCCCCCCCCCCCCCCCCCCCCCCCCCCCCCCCCCCCCCCCCCCCCAACCCTCTTAATGTAGACAAAACGAAAGAGATGGTTGTTGACTTCAGGAGCTCATGCTCTGATCACTCTCTGTTGAACATCAATGACTCCTCACAGTTCCTTGGTGTTCCCGTCGTAGAGAACTTCACATGGAAGGATTGCCAGTTGCTGGGATTTTTCTCCATATTTCATCCTGGGAGGACAGAGGACATATGTATCTGACAGTTAAAACGTTCTAGAGCCACGTGAGAAAAGCACACACAAGAAATGTTAAAGACGTAGTTCTTCTACGTCGTTAACATTTCTCGTGTAAAATTTTAAACCTCATCATGATTCAGCTAAGACTGGTGTTAGGTGAATCAGACACAAAAGAGTTTAGCCATTTAGGATGTATTTCATACCAAGATGAGAACATTCACTGTGTTCTCTCAGGAGCCAAAGAGAAAATTGCTCTTATATTGATTTCAAGCAGCATTTAAAAGAGATTAAGAGAAAAAGTATGCCAAGTCCGGTCAAGTAGGTTTATTGTCATTTCAGCCGTATACACAGTTCACAGTGAAACAAAACAACATTCCTCCAGGACCACAGATCAACTCAATCAAAAACAGACAGTGCAGACAGGACAAAATACAAAAGAGAGTGTTACAGAGAGTGCAAGGAAAATGCAAGAGCAACAAAACAACAGTACAAGACAACATTTAGTGCAGCTGACATTTGAATGTTTCAGTCTTATGACAGATACCGTGTTCTAGTGTGCAAAAATATAGAATATGAGATTGTTATAGTAATAATAATTAGCATGTTTGGGGCTGCTGAAGGCCTAGTGGTTAGGGAGTTACCCCTGCAATCAGAAGGCGGTGAGTTCAAATCCCAGGACTGCTAGTGGCAACACTGAGGCACCCTTGAGGAAGGTACGGTCCTCACAAGCTGCTCCCTGGGTGCTCACTGCTTCACTTGGTGAATGGGTTAAATACAGAGAAAGAATTCACACTGTGTACTGTGCTGTGATGTGTTCACGTGTGACTATAAGGGACCACTTTAGACTTTATGGTACATGAGGAGGTGCTTGATATGAGTGGGCATCTGTGGACGCCTGCATGGAAGGCCCTCTGAAACTGTACGAGGTGTCTTTAAGGTGACGTCATCCTGGCTCAACTTGCGTCTCCCCCAGCCGAGCAGGTTCACCTTCTGTCTCTATAGTCATTATCTCTGACATTAACAGGCCTCAGAGAGCATATACAGCTGTTATTGCCGTGGATAACCGTGCCTGCGATTTTCCTAATGCGATAGATTAGACATTTTAGACCTTGGACCTGCGTTTTTAAGGTAATAATATAAAACAAGACAAAATGGCCGAGCTACCGATTGGAAAGGGGGTTTCTGCAGGGAAGATAGCGAGCAATGTGCAGAAAAAAATAACCCGGGCTCAAGAAAAGGTAAGAAATGTGCTTGCATGCCCCCCATCATTCATGTCATGTTTTGCATGCGTCGTCCGTCTGGACGCTGGACAGGCTCAAGCCCTGCTGCCATGTCGTGACAGGCAGTATTGCGTCGACCTCTTATGTCCATCGTACTGAGTCAGCTTCACCTTCCCAGACGATGAAATATCGTCGTATTTCATGTTAGAGCATGTGGTGGATAAAGCAGACGAAGCCTGCCCTACTGCGCAGACTCAGCCTGCTCAGACCTCAGTCCATGGTGCTGAAGCAGCTACATCCATCCATGCATCCATCCATCCATCCATCCACTGCAGTGAGCCCTGCTTAGAGAGCCCATTCCATGGTGCTGAAGCAGCATCATCCTTCCCTACATCCATCCATCCATCCATCTATCCACTGCAGTGGGTCTTGCTTACAGAGCCCAGTCCATGGTGCTGAAGCAGCTACATCTATCCCTACATCCCTACATCCATCCATCCACTGCAGTGAGCTCTGCTCAGTCTGTCCAGATCTCACTGCAGGCCAGCTGCTTCTGCATTCTGGCCCTTCGCAGAACACCATAGGAGTTTCCACTTTGACTAAACCAGGCAGAGCATGGCAATAACCATGGGCTTTGACCCAGAATCATAAATCCTGATTGCTGGGAATCTGGATCCCATGAGTTATACCTAACCCTTACCCTGACCCTGGACTCATATAAACCAGCGGTCCCCAACCACCGGGTTGTGATTCATTTGGTACCGGGCTGCACAGAAGTACAGAATAAAAATATTTAATTATCAGAGTCTGAAACATCTTTTATTTTGAACAAAAAACCCTCTTGTCTTGGCACGTAGTACAGTACATCAAAAATGTAGCCCACGAGCTAGCAAAAATGAGTAAAAAACAAATGCGGTCCTTGAAAATATTGTTTTACATGAAACTGGTCTGTGGCACAAAAAAGGTTGGGGGCCACTGATCAAACCATCCCCATATTTAGTCAAGTCAAGTCAAATAGGTTTATTGTCATTTCAGCTGTACACAGTGTAGTACAGGACAAAATGCGAAGTGCAAAGAGAACAGAAGAGAGTGTAAGAAAAACACAAGAGCAACAAGACAACATTTAGCGCAGTTGACATTTGAATGAATACTGTGTTCTAGTAGTGGAGGTGTTAGGTGAGCAAAAATGCAGAATGGAGGTAGCAGTAAATAATAATTGTGCAAATAATAGCAGCAGCAGGACAGCGGATGTAGATTGTATAACAAATAGAAGGGTATTTACAGTGGCAGTTGTGGTGTAAGATGCAGTTAATGTGTGCTGTAAAGGGAAAGACAAAAAGATCCTTTGTAGCTGAAACGCTGAGAGTAAGTTAAGGTTAGTGTGTGACGGCTGTAACCTTGTTTACACCCGAGCACCAGCAATTCAGTGCAGTGAAGCAGTCAGACTGTAAGAAAATGAGATTGATGTCAGTGAGGGCGATGGTGTCTGAAAGTTAGTGCTATGTTTGAGCTGCTGCGGTGTGCTTCTCCCATCTGTTAGTTTATGATTTTGGTGATGTTCGTGGCTAAATTGACAGACGTCTCGAATTTATGGTGCCGTCACCACACAACATTTCCACTGCACCTCCAGTTATTTTCACTCACTCGACTGTCCAATGTTTTTTCCCCACTAACAATTTTCTAACACTTTTTAAAAATGGTTTTGGTAGTGTTTCTTTCTTTTCTCCTTCTGTTTTTTTGTGTTATGTGGTAAAAACATTGCCTTTTTTCTCCTGGGACGTGGAACTGCATCCATTTTCAAGTTCTTAAACAGTCAGCTGACAGCGTATCTACAGGTTATCAATTATACTGACTGAGTATAATAACACAAAGTAAATATTATCCAAATATTCTGATATTTTTAGCTGATAAACTGTCTGTAATGCCTTTAGCGTGGAAATAGTTGATAGAGGGAGCCTGACTGAAACAGCAGCACATATTCTCTGAAAGTGACTTTTAAAGGTCCTTTTTCTATAAGAATATTTTTTTCTCTCTGGAGTAAAAAACAAATTTTTTTGGCATTATACCTCCAGTTATTCTGCACAATGATTTATGTAGAATGGTTAACATTTTACAAACTCAGAAGCTCAGAATCAATGGTTTATGTACTTTAACGTGTTGCTTAATATCTTATTAGCTGAGGACTTTGGTGCAACAGAGGAAGGATCTCACTGTATTGAAATGATGTGTAGTTTACATACACGAATTGACGTAAGTGGTACGCAAGTACGCATTGACATAAGTGCTACGCAAATGTGCGACACTTTTCATTCTTCACAGCGCAAGCTGTACCTAATTTGTGACTTCATACTGCGTGCCCCGCCCCGCCCCTTGACTTTACGGCCTGTTCCGGTACGAGACAACCCCCCCGCCCCAACCACGGGCGAGACACAGACCTCTGCTTCTTCTTAAGAAGATAGTAGCATAAAAAAGTCATTTTTCAGAACACAGTCTCATGCTCCAAGCAAGGCACCACAGGTCAGTGAAATTTAGTCCTTTCAGTGGCTTTACAAAATACCTGTAAAATAAGCTCCGGAATAGATGTTATCTGACCACTACTGAAATACTACCTGCTACAGGTACCACAGCAGCCCACGGAGTGTACAGTGTAGCAATGTCAGTGTTACCGTTCCTTCCTCAAAAGATTAAACAGTCAGATAAAGCTACATTTGGTCCATGAAATTGATGTAATACTTTTTATTATAAAGGTATTATCCAGTGCTACGGCTGATTATGGACTTTGGCTTTAGTGCTGACAAATACCGTGGAACAGAGTGACCTGCATTCTTAGTCTGTTAGTCAATAGAAGATGCTAGAATGCCTGATTTGTATTAACCAATTCTTGGTCTGCAAGGAATAGGCTCATCTTGAATATTTGAAATGCTCTTTCTGCCTAAAAGCTTTGCCTTGTAGATGCTTATTTTCATGGCAAGCAAATGTGTATCAATAAACATAGGCGCTCTTAAAGAGGCAGGTCAGTGTGTAAGGCCAAGGTTCTAGGCCCTCTCTGCTCAAAGGAATAATGATAGATGTTTCATGAATTCACTTTGAGATAGAAAAACTATTTATATCCTGTTATGAGTTATATAAGGCAGGACCACCACTTACCGGGTGTTATTTGGGTAGTGTTTTGAAACTCTGTCAGTACTGTTGTGTGTGATCCATTCTGCACAGCACACATATACACAAGCTAACATGCCACTACCACGTCATCAGTGTGAGAATGATCCACCACCCGAATAATACATGCTCACTTTCGGTCCTGTGGGCATCCTGACTACTGATGAATAGTGTAAAGTGAGTTAATAAATGATGCAGAGAAGCAGATGGACTATAGCCTGTCATTACAAAGCACATTTAAACTACAAAACACAATTATCTGGGAAGTGGGCATTATGAATAGACTGGTAAAATGTACAGTATGAATAGAGACAAGGTAGGTATACCTAATAGAGTGTCTTATCGGTGCACATATCTTTGTAGAGATGTCGACTGTAAAATTACATCGATTCTTCTAGTGGAAAGATTTAAAATTACTTTCCCAGTTTCACCTGAGTACTACAGTTTGCTTCTTGAGTGATGAAACCTCTCTGTGATCTCTCAGGTGATGCAGAAACTTGGCAAGGCGGATGAAACGAAAGATCTTGCATTTGAAGAAGGAGTCATTAACTTCAACAAACAGCTGGTGAGAACTTGAATCAGTACAATTGAAACAGTATAGCTCTTTTTTTTTTGCATTCACACTGCATTTGTAGCATATTTCTAACGTATTTCACATGAATGTTTGTGATCTTTTCTTGGTAGGCTGAGGGCACCAAGCTACAGAAAGACCTGCGGGCCTATTTGGCTGCTGTAAAAGGTGCACTCATTAATTTGAGGTTGGCTGTTTTATACTGATTGATTACTCATTAAGTGTTTGTAGTTTAATGGCTGGTGTCTTCCTCTTTGTCATTTAACAGCAATGCATGAGTCTTCTAAGCGTCTCCAGGAGTGCCTGGCTGATATGTATGAGCCAGAGTGGTATGGCAAAGATGAAATGGATTCTGTTGTTGAGGTTAGTGTCTAGTTGGCTCTTCTTGTTAACAGTGCCATGACAGCTATGTGAAAAAAATTTTGTTACTTACATTTTTTTGCTTCAGTTTGTTTCAAAGTTTTTCCTCACACTGTAGATATACATAATGCTTTGTCGTTCTTTCAAAGTCTTGTTTGTCCATCGTTTTCTCTGATTTCTTTTTTTTCTAAATATGAGAAATGTGCTAGAGGAAATGGCAGAACAATTTGGAGGTAATTCAAAGCTCTAGGCTTAAACATAGTAAATGTCAACATTATTTAGACTTAATAGTAGCTTGATCACCTGAAGTTACATTACATAGAGTTAGACGGATGTTAGAACATTCTGCGTAGAGATAGTTTTGGGTGTATGAGTATGGCTGTGTTTGCCATTTCACAAAAATATGAATGTGTTGGTTGCAGTTTCATTGAACCCATATAATTTCTGGTCCTCTGTGTATTTCAGGACTCAGACCTCTTGTGGACAGACTTTCACCAGAAACTGGTGGATCATGCTTTGATCTCTATGGACACTTACTTGGGACAGTTTCCAGACATTAAAGTAATGAAATGCAGAATTTGTTTTAGACATTCAGATGTGTGGGATTCATGAGCGCTCTTGTGTAATAGGCTTCTGTGCTGAAAACCTGTCTCCTTTCAAAGGCCCGTATAGCCAAGCGAGACAGGAAACTGGTGGACTACGACAGTGCCCGCCACAACTATGCTTCTGTAAACAAGGGCAAGAAAAAGGAAGGCGGGATTAAGATTACCAAGGTAACTGTGACAAGGCAGTTATTGACACACATTTTTGCAAACAGTGCCATAGTTCATAGCTCATCAGAGAAAAAATGTTTGGTCATCCTCCTGACCTTGTCAAAGGGTGTCTTAAATAAAATATATCATGCCCCATTTAATCATAGACATGGCAGGCATGCTTTTTTAGGGAAATAGTCTTAATTCTTCATTCTCCTTTTGCCTGGTTTTATTTAGCCAACGTCTTTGTTGGAGAGGGCCACTCCAGGGTGGGCACAGGGGATACTTTCTGCACATAATGTCGCTCAGACCAACCTGTCCCGGTGTCAGGTAATTAAAAAAACACCTTTTGTTCTTTAATGCAGGTGTCCTGTTAGTCTTTGAAAGTGTTGTATACACTATAACCAGTAAGTGTTCATATGTTCGTGTAAAGGCAGAAGAAGAGTTGGAGAGGGCACAGAAGGTGTTTGAGGATATCAATGTAGATCTTCAGGAGGAGCTTCCATCACTCTGGAACAGGTAAAAACTTTCTATTGTTTGATCATCAACTATTCAACATAATTATATGACAGTTCTATTACTGGGACAAAAAGAAAAAGAATAAATACTCAACTGTATGGCCTTTTCAAATGTTAGTTTCTCCCTGCCACTAGCACCAGTATCAAGTATTCATCTGAGTTGTTTGTTGTGTCTAAACCATCAATTATTTTGGCTTGAAGCACTTTAAAATAAACTCACCTAGCTTTTGTGGTTTTTAATCATCACTTTACATTTTAACAGTGCTTTTAGTGTTGCTTCAGTATGGTGTTGCTTCATTATATTCAAACTATGAGCTAGTAGTCAGCAGTGGACATGAACATGACATAAAAAAACTTTTTCCATCATGCAGCATTTCCCCCTCAGAGTATTTTGTAGGCTTCATAATGTTTTTTGGTGGAAGCCCAGAATTTAAAACTATCTATCTTTTCACCTACACTTTGATTTTTTTTAAAGCCTTTTTGCCCCATGTTTTTCTCATGTCACTATGGGTTTTTGCCAGTTATTCCAGTTTCCTTCCACAGCACCAAAGAAGATATGAAATAGCCCCTAGGATGTGACCGTGTGTGTGTGTGTGTGTGTGTGTGTGTGTGTGTGTGTGTGAGAGAGAATGTTTGTTTGTGTGTTGCCTGCAATGGACTGGTGACCTGCTCAGGGTGTTTCTCTGCCTTTCACCCTGTGGGATCTTGAATAGTCCGCAGCACCCTAAAGTGTGGATTGCCATGAAAAATATCATGTTTTTGATGTACATGTACTTTTTTCTCTTGTAGTCGTGTTGGTTTCTACGTGAACACTTTCCAGAGCGTGTCAGGTCTGGAAGAGAAGTTTCACAGAGAGATTGGAAAGGTAAGGACTCCAGAGCTTTAAAATGGTCCAAGCTCATATGTAGTCTTAACCTCACCCAAACTCAGAAACCTGGTCCAAACCCAAGCCTGTCTGAGTGACATCATCAAGTATTAAGTCTGAAACTGACTTGAGCTCAGGAAATTCTGTTCAAAACCAGACAAAACCTGAGAGGACAGAGAAATTAGTATAACATCATATGAATGTAATAACCATTATTTGACCATGGTATGATCATTTAATTAGCAATTTATAATTGATAAGATATTCTGCTTTAACAAATGTATTGTAACTCAAATCTATTGATCAGCATCCTAAACATTTGAATCCACATCAACTTTTGAGAAAAAAAAATAGGTGGGTGATAGAAAGGGCATAGTGGGAATCGGGCTGTGAGGACCCAAGTGTAAAATTTGAAACCGAGCATGACACATATTTATGAATTGACATCTGGACTTGAGGTGACAGATATTACAAGCTCTACTCCACCTAGAATTTAAAAGCATGCTTTCTTATATGAAATTATGTCTTACTTTTTCTTTTCAGCTGAGCCAAAATATGTACGATACATTGGTGAAACTGGAGAATCAAGATATGTCCAGGTCAGTCATATATTTGTTTTGTTTGCTATGATGATCAATTTACCTTGGAATACTCTACATTACCCACACATTTTTCAGAGACTTTGCCAGTTCGTTCAGTAGAGGTATATCAAGACAGATACAAGCATGTCTGCTTAGCTTGACAACACTGTAAACATGCAAAAGAATAAATAAATAAATAAACAAATAAAAACCAACACCACTCTCACAGAAAAGCAGATACCCGAGGGGGGACATCAGCAGCAGCTCCACGGAGGTAACAATGGCAGCCCTGTAGTGCTGTGTGTGTGCGTGGACATATGTATCTTTGAGAAGGTGTGAGAGTGTGTATGCGTGCTGTGTATGTATGTGTGCTTTCTCTCTTAATGGAGGCTTTTGCGTTGCTGCCGTTTGCTGCCCATGTGGACAGCAGTTGTCTTGTTTCAGATGGAAACTGTACACATTATGTTGTCTGTAGTTTCTGTATAATCGCATTATGTGAATCCACCCTGAAGCTTGCATGTATAGAATGAATTTGCATAAGGAACAACTTATCTAAGGCTCTTTGCATGAACAAAAGTTGCTTTTGTTACTGCAGACTAAGCCTAGTTTTTGAATGAAACTGCTAGGCTAACGTAGGCGAGTGACACAGAACTGCCTGCTGAGGTTAAGGTTTGCAATGCACAACAGCTGGGCTTGAATGGGGCCTAAAACAAGCATGAGAGTAAGAGGTCCCTCGTTGCAAATAAGCCTATGGACATGTAGTTAATATAGCTATCCTTCATTTTCTAGTGACAGTATACAAGATGCCAATCACACTCTGAGCCCAGGAGGACCACCAGCCATCCCCAAATCTCCATCTAAGGTACTAATGATGCACTACCATTATTTTTCAAGTGGCCTTGTGATAGTCAGTTTCAACAGTAGTCTCTCTGTTACTACCTACACTCAAAAAATAAAGGTGCCAAAATGGTTCTTTGGAGTGCT
This sequence comes from Alestes dentex, assembly GCA_037576975.1. Classification (NCBI taxonomy): domain Eukaryota; kingdom Metazoa; phylum Chordata; class Actinopteri; order Characiformes; family Alestidae; genus Alestes; species Alestes dentex. The sequence goes on from JBBIGA010000002.1 coordinate 18,998,172, forward strand.
GACATAGAAAAACCACCCTTGGTTTATAAAGAACATTTCAGTGGTTAGTTCTTTAAAAGAATGCTCCTGCAATTTTTAGCCTTCAGTCTGCTGCACCTGTGGCATGCGATCAAAAATCCTGGATCGTAAATTCCCAAATTGTCTGTACTTTACAGTAACTTTACAGGAGAAGGAAACACTTTCTGAACTTTTAATGTAAGTTTTTGTAACCAGGAGTTTCTCTTTGACACGTTTGTCACAATTTTTATTGGTTTATTCATCATAAAATTTAGGCACGGTGTCAAAAGCACTTGGTTCTTTCAAATTATGTAAGGATATGAAAAGCATAAAACAGTTATACAAGGTATTGTTCAGTGATTTTCAAGTTAGCATGTTTATGTTCTTTTCTAAACTAAAAGTGTTTAGGAAACCAAAGTTGTTTTTCATCGGCAGTGCTCTAAAGAATCGTTTTTTTAGGTTAATAACTTAGCTTGTGAACATGTTAACATTTCTCCTCACTCAGTAAAAAGCATGTTGGTATGGTTTAACAGCTGAAACCTGCTGTTCCTCCACCTCCGAAAGTCACTCCATCAAAGGATCTGAAGCAGGAGAACATTATTAACCTGTTTGATGAGGCATCATCTACACCAGGCATCAGTGTAACATCTCCAACAGAAGTCAGTCTTTAATAAAGCTCAAAGTTGCAATAAGGCTAGGGGGATTTTTACATTTTTTTAATTATTATATTTTTTTCTCCCCTCCAATAGTATAATGAACCAGCCACTAGTAATCTTCTGGACATGGACTTAGATGCACTGCAGGCTGCTACAACACCAGGTGCCACCAACCCACAGGTGTGTCTCTCCGACTGCCTCTCAGACTCCAGACATTTTTGAGTGGTGGCACCAGACATTCCAGACATTTTTGAGTGGTGGTGTTGCACATTCATGGTAACAATACAGTGTGGTTTAGTTTTAGTTGTTCATTAGTCTCATATTTATGTTTTGTCCCAATGTTATTTTTTCTAAAATCTCCTGAACACTGTGGTTTGCTGAAGACCTGGGATTCGTGGGAGGTGAGTGGGTTATTAACATACTCTCAGTATACTGTTGTAGTACTGTATGTTTTTGATGCATGTTTGTAAATGTCTCTGTGTTCCTCTCTGTTTGTCTTTAATATCTAATCAGCCTTTAGTAACTACAAATGCTGCATAGAGAATTTCTTACCTTACAACAATTCGATGTAATTTTATCGCTTTAAAAAATTATCGAATTAGGTTTGGTTCTTTTTTTAAAATTCACAATTATTGAAAAAATTTACTAAATACACAAATTTGACTTGAAGAAATGCTCACACAGTCATGAAACACAGACAATTAAAAGCAATACTCCAAACTTTTTTCCTTTAAAAAAAATCTTATCATATACAGTTATAATCAGTGCTGCTGAACTGCTACCTTTAGATTGTGGTGCATTTTTATACCTCTAATGCTGCATGTTTAACATAGGAGCTCTTTATTTTCCAAAAAAACATTCTTGTTTAAATCCTGAGTCATAGCAATGCTCACTTCTTTCACACTCTCCTGGCCTTCGTTCTTCCTTCACTGGTCCCTGTGACTGACACCTGGCCATGCCTTCCCCTGGCTCCCATATGCCCTCCTACCCTTGCCCCCCCACCACTCCACACGGCCCTAACCCCGTCCCCCTGCAGCGAGCAGAGAGCCAGACATGGGATGATGATGGTAGCCAGCCTGTGCGCACTGGCTGGGGGGATGATTCTACCCAGCCTACTTGGGATGATGATGGTAGTCAACCTGTGCATGCTGAACCGGTATATCCTACCTGGGATGATGATGGCAGCCAACCAGTGGGTGCTCCAGCTGCAGAGCCGACTTGGGACGATGATGGGTCCCAGCCAGTGCGCGCTCAGGCTTTGGACAGTGAAGGGGTTCAGGTATTGTTCTAGCTGAGGCTGTACCCATGCCTTGGCTAGCTCATGAAGAGCTAGACTGAAGGCATGCTGCTGTGGGCACCACCAGTTAGGCTCAAGGTCACGTGGCATGGCATTTGGGATGTGCTAGTAGCAGTAGTGGTAGTGTTAGTTGTAGTAGCAGTAGTTGTGAGTTGAGCATGTTTGTGAGCAGAGATTTACTTTCTTTGTTGTTGTCCTGTCTCTGTCCTTTTCTGTCTCTGTCTGACTGACTCTCTTCTCTCTCTCTCTCTCTCTCTCTCTCTCTCTCTCTCTCTCTCTCTCTCTCTCTCTCTCTCTCTCTCTCTCTC